>JAHRIG010000102.1:5246793-5320878 GCA_020311275.1 Eira barbara
TCTTTTTTTTTTTTTTTTTTTTTTTTTAAGATTTTATTTATTTGACAGAGAGATCACAAGCGGGCAGAGAGGCAGGAAGAGGGAGTGGGGGAAGCAGGCTCCCTGCTGAGCAGAGAGCTCGATGCGGGGCTCAATCCCAGGACCCTGAGATCATGGCCCGAGCCGAAGGCAGAGGCTTAACCCACTGAACCACCCCAAGAGTGAGGTCTTGGGGTATAAGGGGTAGATGCGGGTACCTGCGCTGCTTCTTGTGCTTGTCCTTATAGCAGGGGCCCCCATGCCTCCCCGGGATGAGCTGTGTTCGCTCAGCAGGTCTGGACCCTGCGAGAGGCTTCTGTCTCAGATCCAGGAAGGAGGGAAGCTCGCTTCGGGCTCTGCCTCGCAGCCACCATGCTCATGGTTTTTATTTTTCTTGTCTGTTGAGTGGTGATCTTGAGTTGCAGAAACATGAGTGGTGAAAAATTACCTTTAGTTACCAGGAGATCATGCTGCACAGATTGAAAGACATCATTTGGCCAGGTTTTGTGGCCTCTAACCTGGTTGTTTCTGTTTGGAAGAAGAGAGTGTTGAGGCAGCCGGGGCCCGAGGGGCCCTGGCCGCTCAGTTTCCCAGGTGTTTTCTTCTTTCTGTGGGTGCTGTTTCGGGGTACTGTCTCTCTGATTTTACTTTAAGCTGAGAACTTGGAGTCTCCTGTTGGAAATGAAACACTGCCAGGCTTGGTACCATCTCCTTTCTTTGGTAGCAACCTGAGCCTTTCACGGCCGGGCGGTAACAGCCTGTGGTGGCAGTGTGTCCCTCCTCCCACCATGGCTGGAGATCATCCTGATCTCCCTCTCTCCTCCCACTGGGGGATGGCCTCACCCCCCTCTAGGGGAGACACTTGACTCTGGGGACTGCCGGGGTAGGGGCTGCGCTCTGCCTGGTCACTGTCCTTGCTGTGGGAGGGCTGATTTGGCACCCCTGGCATCATAAATACCCAAAGCTCGCTGATGACAGAATTCTAAACACATTGCTGTCCAGCCTTCACAAGCTTGGACCCTTCAGAGGTCTAGGAAAACGCCCAAAGATAGCAAAAATATGTGTTGGTTCTAATTTTATTTTTAAGACAGTTGTTGCTACAGAAGAGACGGAAACCAGGTTGAGCTGTAAAATTTATCGATGTTCCAAAGCAGAGAGATGGAGAGGACGCTGCCTGCATCCTGACAGCAGCCGCTGGAGGAATCCAGCCTGCTGGTCTGCTGGCTGTCAGAGGCGGGGCGTGGGCGGGACTGCGTGAGGGGCAGGCACCCCCCTCCCCCCACCCCGGGTCAGGGCAGCCCTGCAATGTCATTAGCTGGTGTAAGTCAGATGAGATCTCAGATGACGAATGCTGACGGGGTACGGAGTACTCGTGAGAACCTTTTGTCGGACCTCTTCCAGCTATTAAGGGACTGTGATCTCAGGATCTAAGGTTTGGGGATTTTTTTGCTCGGGGGCAGGATTGTGACAGCCCATCAGTCTGTGTGACAAGCTGCTCTGTGCTGGTGTCAAGACCTGTGGGAGATGGGAGCAGGCAGGGCCCTGTGTTCCCCTGGGCCGTGGCACTGGAGGGGGAGCCTGGCTTCTCTGGAGCCCCCATTTTCGGCAGATGGTTTCTTCACCTCCACTAACTGCAGTTATGTGTCCTCGTGCTCGGGCTGTGGTTCAGTGACTCGTCATGCTGGGGAAAGAACCACATCCCTTCTGTTTGGCTGAACTTTTCCCAGGGGTCTTCTGGCAAGAGGCAGGGTGGTTACGACAGGCAGGTGACCGGTCCCCGAACCTGTGATGTTCCTCAGCTCTGGCTCATCTGTGGAATGGAGAGGGCATGGGGGTCCTCACCTGGAAAAGAGGGTCATCTGCTTCTCCGATTGTGAGAAGGAAAATGTGCAAAGGGCTTGCTTAGTACCTAAGAGGCACTTGACAAAATAGGAGTTTCCCTCCTTTCACCCCAACTTCCCCCCACCGCCCCCCACCCAACGGCACTAGAGCACCTGCTTCTCCCTCCAGTACCACCTATGGCCTGTGGCCTACCGCGCTGTCATGCCTGGGACCTGGGGCCTCGCAGGAGGAGCTCCTGTCTGACTAGGACTGAACTAGGAAAGTCTCTCTCCTGACTGCCCTACAGTGAGCAGCTCTCCCCAGGGACAGCGGGACGGTGGGAGCCCAGTGTCCAGGAGGTGGGGCTGCCGTGCGGGAAGTGGGGGCCAAGACAGCTGAGAGCACAGGGGCCCCTTCCGCTGACACCCAGCCTTCTCCCTTCCCTCAGCGCCCCCTGCGGCCTTTCTCTGCCACCCTCCCCAAGCCAGGCCCCTCGGAGTCTAAACAGCGTCACCAGGACAACAAGCCAAGTCCGCAGAGCTGCCCTGTGTGTTTCCAATTTCCTGGCCATAAAGACTAATTAGGACGGGTTGCTCCTGCACTACGAAGACTGTTATTAGTTCTTTCTGTTTTATAAACCTTTTCCTTCCTCAGATCGGTGATGGGAGCTCGGGGCAAGTCAGCCCCTGCCGCTTCCGTAGGGCCGGGGTGACTCCCTCCCGCTGCTGGGCTCACGAGTGCCGTGATTGCCTGGCCGTGGCCGGCAGACCTGAACTTCACAGGAGGGCCCAGAGCCCTTGGGCAACTGGGAGAGATAGAGGCCCAGCAGCTTGCCAGTGAGCGGGCTGCTGCAGACTTCCAGAATGCAGGGGTCACTCACGCGACTACAGGCTGCACTGTGGCCCAGAGATGGGCCGCCCTGGCACTGGTCCCGCACCTGGACTGGGCTGGCTGCTGTGGCCCAAGGCTAAGGAAAGGGAATCACTTCTAGAGGGGAACAGCCTTGATCTTGTCCTCTCAGGCAGGCTTGGGACCTGGGGACTGCTGAGGTCACCCTGTATCCTCTGTCTCGCCGTCTAGCATGGGGGACCCTGATGTCCCAACAGGTAGGGTTGGTTGCTTGGTTGGTGTGAAGTGCTTCCTCTAGATACTCCTGTAAAAGGCCCCACAGGGATAAACATCTCCTTTTCCTGCCTACTCTGTTCTAGTTAGGCAAGCCATGGTCACCTTCTGCTTCTCTCCAGGCTGACCTTCAGCATTTGTTTTTAGCAGGCTTACTGGGCACACTCACAGCCAAGAGAGCCTCCTCCAGACCACCCTGTAGGTTTCTGGGGCCACAGCTCTGCCACCCTTGGCACCTGCAGACAGAGGGCGAGTCAGCCCTAGCTCCCCTCCTCAGCAGCCCGTGTCCTCTCCGGGCCCAGCTGGCGGAGGCACCTTCGCTCCCCGGCAGGCTAAGGAAGGGTGAGGCAGGAGAAGTTATCAGCCGCTTGGCTCCAAGGGTCTGGTGGCAGAGCTTTTTAAACAGGGGGTAATTTCCTGAGATGGCAAAGCTTGTCCTGATCCAGGAGCATATGGGAGCATGGCAGGTTATGGCTCCCAGGGCAAAGTCAGGAACTGCCACCATCTGCTTCATCAAGGAGAATGTCCCCTGCGGGAGCCCCAAGAGCTGGAGGAGAGAGTGGGTAGCTTAAGCCCTAGCACACTCTCCAAGCTGCCACCCTGTTCCCAGCTGCCTGCCTGCATGGCGGCCTTGGAATTGGGAGCTTGGTGGCTTTCCGTTCTGATCAGCTCGCCTGCTCTGGCCTCCCACCCCGTGAGCTGTGAGTGGCCTGTGTCAGCCCACCTGCCAGCTCCCTGGGCTCAGGGGTGAGAAGTCCTAGCTGACACAGTGCTTGGGGAGAGACCCCGGAGCAGTGGGCCTCAGCTTCTCGCTCCATAGAGGAGAAAGCAAGCGCCAGGCAAGGGAAGGCCCTGGAGGCAGGACAGGGAGCCAGTCCTGGGCTTCCTGCCTGGTTCAAAAGGAGGAGATGTGGCAGGGCAAGGCCTGGGAAGGCTGGAAGTTGTTGTACCCTGTCCAGCTTCTAGGCCAGGGCCGTTTGGTACAGTTGTCTAGTTAGCCCTTGAAAAGCATGGGCTTGTGCTGTGCAGGTCCACTCATCTGGGGCTTTTTTTCTTTTTCTTTCTTTTTTTTAAATATAAATACAGTTCAGTGCTGTAAATATATTTTCTCTTCCTTATGATTTTAGTGACGTTTTAATGACATTTTAGTGACATCTTTAGCTTTCTTCACTGTGAGAATACAGTGTATGATACGTATCGCACAGAAGATGTATTTGATCGACCATTTCTGTTGCTGGTGAGGTTTCTGGCTAACACCAGGCTGTTAGAGTTAAGTTTGGGGGGAGTCAGAAGTTACCCAGAGATTTTGAACTGCACATTCACTTAACGTGAGCCACAACTGCAAGCCACGTGTGTAATTTTCAGTTTCCTAGTAGCCACGTTTAAAAAAAGTAAAAAGCAACAGATGAAACTGATTTTTAGAAGTACATTTCATTTAACACAGTGTATCCAAAATATTGTGGCTTTAATCAAGATAAAAAATTATTGATGAGATACTTTACATCTTCTTTCACACTGAGTCTTTGAAATCCAGTGGCTGAAGCCTTGGGGCTGCTGCGTGAGGCGGTTCAGGTCTCCACGGAGGCTCTGTCCCGTCCCAGCCTTCTAAATGACCGTTGTCTTTCTCACATATTTAAAGCCCTACATCTTTTCTTTCTTTGTTCCTCCCGAGCTTTGGTCTTGGGGGGTCAGTGTCCTGCCATCTGACTAGGAGTGTCTCCAAGACCAGGCCGTCCTGCCGGCGGCATGTCAGCCCCTGTCTGGGGAGCTGGCGGCTGATTTGATTCGGCGTTAGACAGTCATGCCAGGAATTCAGCTCTTGTTTTTCTTGCAGTGAATCAGTTAGCCTTAATCTCGGGTGTGTGAGAGCCTCCCGTGGTGCTCATTTATTTCCAGGAGAGCTGCAGACTGGAGACAAAGCTCAACCGTTTCAGATCTCAGCCTGGCTGCCTTTTGCCTCCTGCCATGGCAGCCTGGGGTCTCCATCCCTCTCCCCTGTTCAGCTTTGGGAGCTGGGGGAGGCTCCCCTGGCTGCTCCTGCTCCCAGTGCTGGAGTCTTGACATCTTTTCCCTCTGGACCCCCTTCCGCCAGTGACCACCACCTCCCAGGAAGGAGCCCAGAGTTCTCGGGGAGGCAGGACCGTGGGCCTCCTCCTCCTGCCTCCTGTCTTGGCTCTCCTGGGCGTTGCCACCACTCATCTAATCTCAAAAATAAGGACGTGAGCTCTGTGGTGGGAGATGAGAGGTCGGCCTGTTCAGGGCTGATTCCTGGCTCCCTCAGTAGTTTAAGCAGTGGCCCCTTTCTGAGGACAGTTGATTGCACGCCTGCAAGTAGTGGTTCAAAGAAAATTGTCACCCAGCAGTAACGTGGAGGAGGGGCTGAGGCAGGGGCTGCGTGGCCTCTGGGCCTGGTCTTCCACCTCTGGCTCCAGCTCACAACACTGAACTGGGAACGGAGCTTCAGAGATACTCAGCTTCCCTGTTGCTACTTGTCAAGGACCCCTGGTACCCTCCCCTCCCCCGCTGCACCCCTAGCCTCTCCCCCACCCCTCACAGGGTGACTCCTGTGTCCCCTCTCCAGGACCAGGTTCAGTGGCGTGTCCCTGAGACTCAGCCAAAAGGGACTCCAGCCTCTTTGTCGCACTGGGACATTTGGCCAGTCTCGGTTCTCCCCCTGCCCTCTCTAGTTGGAGGGATCCATCCCTACTTCATTTCTGTTTTCCGCCCTCAGCTGGGCTTGCCAGGTTGTCCCCGGGCTCCAAAGCCAGCACAACAGCTTCCCTCCCCTTTGCTACTTGTCCTGCCCACCCTCCATCAGCGCTGTGATGGTTCCGGGGAGTGGCTCTGGAGCTGTAGGATTCCTCAAGGTGGGCTGGTGAAAGCAGAGCCTGGAAATGGGGGGGGCGCCGCAGGGAAGGCAGCTACCAAGATGGCCTCCCTGGCACTCAATGCAGGAAGAGGCCAGTAAACCGGCACCTCTGTCCACCGCCCCATCTGACTCCAGAAGAGCCACCCGGGGCTACTTCTGGGGACCAAATGAGGAGAGGCAGGGAGAAAACCCAAGTACAGTGGGTTCCCAGGGGGCTCAACCAGACCCCAGGCTCAGCAGCACCTGGACACTGATTGCTGGGGGTCCTGGGGCAAGGGGTGCGGGGGGCATCCCAACCCCTCGGGAACTGGTCTGAGACTCTTAGGGGGATCCCAGAGCCACAGACAGGGTGACCCTGAGCCAGCCAGGAAGCTCAGGCAGTGGGACTGCAGGGTTGTCTGCGAGTCGACTGTGTGGTGCCCACTTTTAAAAGTGGACCTTGTGCCAGTTGTCCAGGCTGAATGCCCCCGGCTGCCCCACAGCGGTGGTGGAGGGGGCAGAGCCGAGGTCAGACGGCCCAGGCCGGGGTGGGGTGAGAGCTGCGGGTGGGGACGTG
This sequence comes from Eira barbara, assembly GCA_020311275.1. NCBI lineage: Eukaryota > Metazoa > Chordata > Mammalia > Carnivora > Mustelidae > Eira > Eira barbara. Next base: position 5,253,180 of record JAHRIG010000102.1, read on the forward strand.
CCCGATAGCCTGAGAGCCGGGTGCCCTGTGTGCCTGCAGGTGCTTACTAACCCCCAGCCCGAGCTCTGAGGCCAGGCCTCCGTCCCCGAGCATGTGTGAGCACCTGTCTGCAGCCCTGTCCCTCCCGGGCCGGCTATTTCCCCGTCTGGGTGTGATCACTGGTTCCCTCTGGGTGTGTGGGTGTAACAAGTCCAAACCTTCTCTGGGAGTCGGGCAGGCTTGGGCGGCCCGCCCTCTGGGCTGTGCCCTTTCCTCCCAGACTGGTCGTGCAGGAGCAGCCGAGTGTGGGCAGTGTGGGGTGCATGCGTGGCAGCCCGGCCCGCGCTCGCTCGCAGCCTCACCTGCGGGGAGGGGCCTCCCAGAAACTCCCTTCCCTGGGCCTGACCGCCCCACCTCACCAGACCCCAGCTAAGCAGCCGGGGAGGACACACGCCTGCCACCCGCCACCTGCCTGCACCAGCCGAGCCCCGCCAGAGCCGGCACCTGCCTTTACGACCATGTTCAAGGGTCTGAGCAAAGGCTCCCAGGGGAAGGGGTCCCCTAAGGGCTCCCCGGCCAAGGGCTCTCCCAAGGGCTCCCCCAGCAAGCACAGCCGGTGAGCGGGGCTGGGGCAGTGGACTGGGGCGGGGGTGGTGCCAGGCCCGGGTGCTCTAGCCTCCTGGAGATGGCAGCCCAGAATTCAGGACCAGCCCAGTGCTGGCATTTAGTGTCCCAAGGCCAAAAGTCTGGGGGTTGTGGTGGGGTGGAATGTCTCCCAAGCCCGGACGGAGTTCCAGCCCTGGCAGGAGGCCAGGGCTGGCGGGGGGCTCGCGCACTGTCCAGGGAACCTGAGGGCCGTGGGTATGGGTGCTCTGCAGGAAACACACTGGATGGGGTGGGGCCAGGGGGCTGGGAGACCGGGGTGCTTGGCTCCCTGTCTGTGACTCTGGCCCTCGAGGTTCCGCTTGGGCTGGGCTGACCCTTGGAACCTGGGCCCAGGGTGGGCAGAAGGACTGAGGCCAAGAGGTGGAGGCGGGGAGGCGGGGGAGGGCTGGTGCAGGAGACAGGGGCGGGTGTGGGGGGGGGGGCGGGTGCGGGGAGACGGGGGGGGGGGGGGCCTGGTGCGGGGAGGTGGTGGGGGGTGGCTGGTGTGGGGAGGCGAGCCTGTGCTGCAGAGCCCAAGCTGCAGCTTTCGTCAGAAGGCTCTCCCCTCCAGCTGTGAGTTTTGTTACAGTGTTGGGGTGATTCTTGTACCGCGTGGGTATGAGGAGAGGTGATACTGGGAAAGGGGAGGGCCCGCAGGCCAGGACATCCTCAGAGCCTCCCCCTGCTCCCCCAGCGCCCCGCTGGACTCAGCCCGGCCCTCGGCAGCCCCATGGTCCGCAGACAACTTGGCTGCTTCCCTCCCGTTCTTGCCTCTCGCTGGCCTCCGCAGGGTGGAGGTGGCAGATGGGAGCAGAGATGAAAGGCTCATTACCTTGATAGGGATCGGATCGGGGCGATGACACGGAGGCTGGGCTTCTGGGCAGACAGGAAAGACAGCAGTTAAGACTCTCACTGGAGTGACCTGTCCTCCCTGGTGCTCCTCGGCCCTGCCCAGGGTGGAGTGTGCTCCTCCCGGTGGGGGCAGCCCTCCCTGGAGGCCTGGCCTGAGGACAGGTCTCCCAGGGGTCAGGACCTGCAGCTCCCTGTCCCCAGGTAGGCTCCTAGCTGGGGGCAGCTGGCAAGTCTGTCCACACAGCCTGGCTGGCTCCAGCTGCGGCCCCTCAAACAGCTCACTGGTTCCCTGGTGTGCAACCCACTGGTTGAACACCTATTTATTGAGCACGTACTGTGTGCCAGGACTGTTCTAGGCACTGAGGATGGTGCCTTACAGAGAACCGACAGGTCCTTGCCTTCATGGTGCCTGCATTCCGGGGGGATAAACCCAGCGTGTGTGGATGCCCACTCTAGGCAGGCTGTGCCCTGGATGCCTCAGATGGGTTCATTCTCCAAATACTCGCAGTAGCGCTGCGATGCAGTCAAAGCCCCACTTTACAAGTGAGGAATCTTGGGCACAGAGAATTAAAGTAACTTGCCCAAGGCCACATAGCAGTAGTGCTAGAGAATGAGCAAACCCAGGCTGTTTGGCCACAGAGTTCTTTCAGACTGGGTCTTTACTGGCACTGCCCCTCAGCCTGGGCCGGGGTGGGCTCGTCCTTTGACCCTGAGTTCAAGGCCCAGCTCAGGGAAGCCTTCCCCTTCCCCAGGACTGTAACCTCATAGGGTGCTATGCTCATGAGCCTTGGATCACTCGACTTTTATTAGGTCCGTGGGTCCCTAGGCCCCAGAGAGTGAGCTCAGGCACACAGCGGGTGCCCCGTGGAAAGGACCCTGGGGAGTCAGATCAGCTCATACTCTGCTCCTCGCTGTGTGACCTGGAGCAAGCCAGGTTCTAATCTGGGGCTTAGTCCTCAAATCTGGGCATGGTCAGGGCACCCCGACCGTTTCTCAGCCTCCCCCTGCCCCAGTGCCGTGCAGCCCCTCCAAGCGGTTGTTAGCCTGGGCGTAAGCAAAGGCCAGGGTGGTGATGGGGAGACAGGCCTGGGGTGGGAGGAGGAAGAGGTGGGAGACAGCCAGTCCAACTGCCCCTCCCAAAAGCCCAGCCGTGCCGTCTCGGGTATTAGGGGCTGAGCCATGATTCACTCCCAAGGAAGTGGCAGGGAGCTGGGCGGGGTTGGGAACTCACTGCCAGGACTGCGATGTTGGCCTGCTGCATGGTGCCAGATGCACCAGAGACCCCCACTTTCTGAACCCTCACGTGAGGACAGTGCTCCCCCACCTTCAGGGCCGGGCGTCTCACAGAGTCCCCTACAGAGAGAGACCAGAGCGCCCCGGGTCCTAGACGCCTCCCTCCCAGGCAGTGACACCAGCTGGAGGGCAGGACAGGGCAGAGGGTGACGAGAGACCCCACGCAAGTGGAACAGAGGGGTCTTCTCCAACCATGCTGGCTCTGTCCTCCCCCACCGGCACCCCAGGGCTGCCACCCAGGAGTTGGCCTGGCTCATCTCCCGCATGCAGGCCAATGCTGACCAGGTGGAGAGGGACATCCTGGAGACCCAGAAGAGACTGCAGCAGGTAAGGCCTCAGGGGCAAGCAATGGGTCATGGGGGCGCGGGAGGCCCACTAAAGCCTCTGAGTGCTGGGGGCAGCTAAAGGGGGACAGATAACACTCATCCTTCCCTGCTCGTTCCCCAAACGTGGTGGAAGAGAGGCCTCAGCTCTCCTTTTCTGTTGGACTCCCAACTCGGGGGCTTAGAGGGGTTTGGGGGTGGGGCTTGGGTCTCCCCTGTGTCCCTACACCTCCCCCCCACAGGTGCCCTGGGCCTGGCCCTCTGCCAGCGCAGGCGCCAAGGTCGGCGGTGCAGCCTGGGGAGCTCAGGGCGGGGCTCAGGCGGGATGTGGTCCCCCACCTACAGGACCGGCTGCACAGTGAGCAGAGCCAGGCCCTGCAGCACCGGCAGGAGGTGGGCCGCAGCCTGAAGGAGGCCGAGGTGCTGCTGAAGGACCTCTTCCTGGACGTGGACAAGGCCCGGCGGCTCAAGCACCCGCAGGCCGAGGAGATCGAGAAGGAGTGAGTGGGCGCAGCCGGGGCCGGGGCTCTAGGACGGAGGCACTGGGGTTCCAGGGGAGCCCCAGGCCCGGCCCTGACCTGCTGGCCCCCTCCTTGCCAGCATCAAGCAGCTGCACGAGCGGGTGACCCAGGAGTGTGCCGAGTACCGTGCCCTGTACGAGAAGATAGTGCTGCCGCCCGACGTGGGGCCCAGGGTGGACTGGGCGCGCGTGCTGGAGCAGAAACAGGTCAGCGCTGTCCCCCGCGTTGGAGATACCTCCAGGAGCTCAAAGTCACACCTGGCACCATCAGACAGCAAAACCGAGCTGTGTGTCGTCAAGGGGCCTGTTGGGGCACTTGCACCTATGGGAGGGTCTGGGAAGGGAGAGAGCAGAGGAGACAGTGCAGGCAGGGGAGGCTTCCTGCAGGAAGGGGCATATGAAGAGGCCTCAGAGAGGTGGGAGGGCTTAATTAGGCTTAGGGTGAAATGGTGAGGAGAGGACATTCCAGAGGAAAAAACAGAGGCTCCAGCCTGGGGTGTGGCGGGAAGTGGGATTTTCTGGGCAGGCAGGTGAAGCCAGGTCACTGGCACCCTGAACGTTGGGTGAGGAACTGTGCTTTGATGTCACAACAGAAGGGATGCCGTGATGACAATGAAGGGACAGTGGGGAGGGCATGGGCAGAGGTGGGTGTCACAGGGTCCTAGAGCTAGTGAGAGCTTTCTAGGCAGGGGGTGCTGAGGCCAGGGAGGGCAGGAGGCAGGGGAGAGTAGGAAGGTGTTATAGAGGCTGAGCGCCGCGTCCTGGGGACCCGCAGGAGTCAGGGGCCGTAGTCACGAAGATCCTGAGGCTTCAGCCCAGGCCACTGGAGAACAAGCATGTGCCCCGGGGCGAGTGGGCTGCCATTCCCCGAGGCCGCTCAGCTGGCCTGTCCACCCTCTGCCCAAACGACCGATTCCACTCCTCCACACGGGGACGCAGGGAGGACGAGCGCAGGCCTAGCCGCTGGCTGAGCTGAGCGGTCGGCTCTCCTGCAGGAGCAAGTCTGCGAGGGCCGGTTCGGGCCGGGCATGGTGGCGCTGGAGCAGCAGATCGCCGAGCACAACATCCTGCAGAAGGAGATCGAGGCCTACGGGCAGCAGCTCCGGAACCTCGTTGGGCCGGTGCGTGACGTACAGCCCCACCTGGCCCTGAAGCCCTCCCCCGACTTGCCCCATCAGAGCCGGTGTGGCCCAGCAGGCCCTCTGGGCCAAGGGATGCCGGCAGGGGCGAGGTGGGCGCAGGGTGTGTGGGCCGCCATCTCCCCCGTGCCCCGCCTCTCACTGAGCCTGCTTTGTGCCCCCCGCCCCCCACTGGCCGAGGCAGGACGCAGCTACCATCAGGAGCCAATACCGGGACCTCCTGGTGAGCAGGGGAAGGGCTGGGAGTGGGGCAGACCCGCCTGCCTGCACCCTTGCGGGGCACAGCGTCTCTGGGCTCAGGCTGACGGCATCCCTCGCTACCCCTTCCCCTCCCTGCCCTCCCGAGCACAGAAGGCGGCCTCATGGCGCGGGCAGAGCCTGGGCAGCCTGTACACGCACCTGCAGGCCTGCACGCGCCAGCTGAGCGCCCTGGCCCAGCAGCAGCAGAGCATCCTGCAGCAGGACTGGAGCGACCTCCTGGCGGACCCCGAGGGCGTGCGGCGGGAGTACGAGGTGGGCGGGGGAGAGTGGGGCTGGGGGGCGGGGGGGGGGGGGACAGGGGCTTCCTCCACCTGTCCCCTCCTCACCCATGCTCCCGACTCTCCCCGCCTACCCAGCACTTCAAGCAGCACGAGCTGCTGAGCCAGGAGCAGAGCGTGAACCAGCTGGAGGACGACGGAGAGCGCATGGTGGAGCTGGGCCACCCGGCTGTGGGGCCCATCCAGGTGCGAAGGACATATCCTGCCCACTGTCCCAGGGACACCTGCCCCCTCCGTCGGTGGGGTTGGGGGTGGGGGGCTTTCCAGGGAGGCTGGGGAGAGAGGGAGACGCGGCCTGGGTTTGGGCAGCAGATGGGGGTGCGGATCAGGGCGGGCGTGGTCCCAGAGCTCGGGGCTGCTGTCCTCAGACCCACCAGGAGGCCCTGAAGATGGAGTGGCAGAACTTTCTGAATCTGTGCATCTGCCAGGAGAGCCAGCTGCAGCACGTGGAAGCCTACCGCCGGGTGAGCCTGAGGGCGGGGCCACAAGCCAGGCAGGGGAGGTTGTGGCAGGCGGCCACCAGGCCCCGAGCCAGGCACAGAGGGGCCTGGAGAACGCCACACGGTCATATGGCTCCCAGGGAGGGTTGGTTCTTTTTTTTTTTTTTTTTAAGATTTTATTTATTTGACAGAGATCACAAGCAGGCAGAGAGGCAGGCAGAGAGAGAGAGGAGGAAGCAGGCTCCCCACTGAGCAGAGAGCCCGATGCGGGGCTCGATCCCAGGACCCTGAGATCATGACCTGAGCCGAAGGCAGAGGCTTTAACCCACTGAGCCACCCAGGCGCCCCGGGAGGGTTGGTTCTTAAGCGGGAAGAAAACAACTTCCTCTTTTTAAGCATACGTCACCAATACACATCCCTGAAAGATACACAGCATATCTGTAGGGTTACAATTTTATAGCGAGATTAATAAGGAAAAGATGTCCCACAATTCTCCTTAGAAGGGATGATCGTGAAAAGAGGGTTGAGAAACATTGACAGAATGCACAACAGGGACTTATTTATTTATTTATTTGGTAATTTCCACCCAAAATGTTACATATGCTTTGAAAGGGACAAAAGCCAAAGAGGTTTTTTCTTCCTTTTTTTTTTTTTTTAAGATTTTATTTATCCATTTGACAGACAGAGATCACAAGTAGGCAGAGAGGCAGGCAGAGAGAGAGGGGGAAGCAGGCTCCCTGCTGAGCAGAGAGCCCGATGCGGGGTTCGATCCCAGGACCCTGGGATCATGACCTGAGCCAAAGGCAGAGGCTTTAACCCACTGAGCCACCCAGGCGCCCCTCCACTTTTTTTTTAAGATTTTATTTATTATTTCACAGAGAGAGACACAGTGAGGGAGGGAACACAAGCAGGGGGAGTAGGAGTGGGAGAAGCAGGCTTCCCGCTGAGCAAGGAGCCCGATTCGGGGCTCGATCCCAGGACTCTGGGATCATGACCTGAGTCAAAGGTAGACGCTTAACGACCGAGCTACCCAGGCCCCTCTTTTTCTTCCTTTTTAAAAAAAAATATTTTCCTACAGGGATGCCTGGGTGGCTCAGTTAGTTAAGCGGCTGCCTTCGGCTCAGGTCATGATCCCAGGGTCCTGGGATCGAGTCCCACATCGGGCTCCTTGCTCAGCGGGGAGCCTGCTTCTCCCTCTGCTTCTGCCTGCCTCTCTGTCTGCCTCTGCTCACTCTCTCTGACAAATAAATAAATAAAATCTTAAAAAAAAAATGTCCTACATAACCATCATACCATTATCATGCCCACAGACAGGAGTTCTGCCGCATCACCCAGCTGTGGGATGGGTGATCCCGGCTTCAGAACGTGCTCCTGGCTCCCACTCCAGCCCCGACACCCTGGCACCCACCCCCGGCCCCAGCCAGGACCACTGCAGGTGCTGGAGTGAGCAGGAGAGGCCCGCCTCCCCCTGGGCAGGAAGGACAGAAGCCAAGGTGTTTTATAACACTAAATCAAGTTCAGGAAGCCCGAAATCCAGTGGAAAAGGCCCCACGGCCTGGAAAGCCGACAGTGCCAGGGCCAGGGACAATTTGCGTTTAGCTGGCTTGTAGGGTCGGTGGGCAGTGGGCTGCCCCTGACTGTCCAGGACCTCAGTTCCAGGAAGAGGCCGACTTGGTCAGCCAAACCCTGGAAAAGGTGAACTCCAGCCTGGACACCCAGTACAGCCCGGCCCCTGGAGCGCCCCCTGGTGCCCCCACGGAGCTGCTGCAGCAGCTGGAGGTGAGAGGGGCCCCTCCCCCTGCCCAGGCCACCTGCATTCCACTCCAGGGATTGGGGCTGGCCCCTGGGTCTGGGCCTCACCCTTCCCAGGGGCTTAGTTCTGCCCTGAGCCCATCCTGGAGGGCAGGAAAAGGGGGTCTGCTCCAGCAAGAGGGGGTTGCTCTGTTACCAGCAAGCCCGTCCCTGCTCTGGACCTGTTTCCTCACCTGTAATGCAACAGGGACCCCCCAGGAGAGCTCTGAGCCACCCCCCGCCCCCACTCTAGAGGGCTGAGTGATGCTAGGCAGCCCCCCGACCCCAACCAGCAGATTCTGGAATCCTGGGCCCCCTGGAGGGGCTTCTTTGACTTGCCTGACTTAGAGACCCTGTCTCTGTGAAGACCAGACTCCTGGCTCTGGGAGGGGTGGCACGGGGCGGGCCTCAAGGGCAGCCTGGGACCCCACAGGCAGAGAAGAAGCAGCTGGCTGTCGCAGAGAAGACCATTAAGGATCTGCAGCGGCGGAGCCAGCAGGTAGCACCTCTGCAGCAGCGCAGGAACCCGCCCCAGCAGCCCCTGCATGTGGACAGCATCTGCGACTGGGATTCAGGAGAAGTACGGCTCGGCCCGCCCCACCCCAGCCCTGCCCCCTCCAGTCCCGCGCCCTGCCCCGGGCCCCCAGCCCCACCAGTCCCCAAGCCCTGCCCGGCCTCTGGCCTGTCCCCGCCCCTACCCCACCTTGGCCTTCATTTCTTCCCTACTCCCTGCACTGAGCCTCCACGAGCCCCTCCCCACCTGTCCCTCAGGTGCAGCTGCTGCGGGGTGAGCGGTATTTGCTGATGGACAACACTGACCAGCACACCTGGGTCGTTCAGGGCCCAGGTGGGGAGACCAAACGTGCCCCAGCCGCCTGCTTCTGCATCCCGGCTCCAGACCCTGAAGCCGTGACCAGAGCCTCCAAGTGGGTCTGCCTGGGGATCCTCAGGGGCAGGAGGCAGGCTGCGGGCCCAGACCAGCTCCTGTGCTGCTTGAGGCCATTGCCTGGCCTCCTCCTGGACCTGTGACTCCTGGGGTGGGGTGGGGGGCTCAGAGAGAGAGGAGAGACATCCTTCTCTGATCTCTTCCTTGTTCTAGGTTGGCCTCAGAGCTGCAGGCCCTGAAGCAGAGACTGGACACAGTCCAGAGCCACCTGGCGGCCAGCGCTACGCAGCCCTTACAGAACGGCCAGCAGGGTACTGAGGGCTGGCTGGGGACTTGGGGGGTTTGTTGGCTACTGTGGGGGGTTCGCGGTGGGCATGCGGTCGTCCTGGATTAAGGACTCCTGCTAGGGGAGTCCAACTCTTGGGTCGGCAAGCCCCGAGCATTGTCCCTCCCCTGGTTAGGCCCTGCCTTCTGTCCCTCTCCCTTCCTACCCCCCACAGGACGCTCTGGGGGCGCCCAGGGGAGAGCTGCTCCTCAGGCAGATGGGCCTCAGACCCTCACGGCTCCCTATGCCCCCAGCTCCCACTGGCTCAGCCCCAGCAGACCCACAGGCCCAGAAGCTCCTGACGCAGATGACCCGGCTAGATGGAGACCTGAAGCAGATAGAAAAGCAGGTGCTGGCCTGGGCCCGAGCCCCGCTGAGCCACACGACACCACTGCAGGACCTGGAGGGCCGCATCCAAAGCCACAAGGTGGGTGGGTGAGCGAGGATGGCGGGGATGAGAAGCAGTCCCGTGCTGGGGGGGTGTGAACTAAGGATGAAGCAAGTGTGAGAGCAGCCGCAGGGACCCAGGGCAAGGAAGGGAGTGGACCGTCCAGGGCTCCAGTCCCGGCTCCTTCACCGACCAGCTCTGTGATGTTGGCAAGTCACTTAACCTCTCTGGGCCTTGGTCTCCTTGTCACCAAAGACACACAATAATACCCAGCTCATCTGAACGAGGTGCGCTAAGACCCAGGAAGGTTCCAGAGCGGCAGGGGCCAGAGTAAAGGCCCTGTAGCCCGCACTGGGGAGGCGTTCTGGTGACGGTCCAAGAGCTGCAAGGAAGTCTGAGTGTCTTCGGGGGATTTCTCCTGGAGGCAGGTGGGGGCGCCTCCCTGGCCAGGCAGCCGCGTGTAAACGCCATCACCAAGAACTCTTTTTCCGTCCCTCCCCACGCCTGGGGCGGGGGTTGCAGTTTGGGTTCCGTCCTTCCCAGCCGGTGGTTTGGTTTGGGTTTGGTTCCTAAATTTCCCAGTCGTGTCCGCACCCATCATCCTGCAGCTTACTGTGCCCTCCGTCTCATATGGTAGCTGGGAGGACGTTTCCCGGGTCAGAGGCCAGGGCGGGATGAGCAGGAGGTGTTGCCGTTGGTTCTGAGGGAGTTTCGTGGGGAGGAGATGGGGTGGGGGGGGGCGGGGGCAGAAGGAGGCCGAGGGCAGTAATGGACACCACCCGGAGGCCCAGTGAGACCGCTGTGCTCGGCAGAGCCGGCACCGATGGCTTTCAGAGCAGATGAACAGACGACGAGGGACAGAATAACCCTATTTGGACAGAGCTCAAGCTTTGCTGTCTGACCCGGGGCGATGGCGCAGGACACTGATGTTCTGTGCAGCACACAGCGACACAGGGTCACGCTGCTTCCTCCCATCATTCTTCAGATGAGGAGATTGGGGCTCGGCCAGGCTGACTGGCCCACGGTCATCCACATGGGGACTCTCGGGGCCAGGACTGTCCCCGGGTATGGGGCCTGCGCCCAGGCTCGCCCCCACCACACTCTGAGGCCCGATGGGCAGGGTCAGGTTGACCCAGCAGGAAGGAGACCTCTGACCCTGTCCCTCCCTGCCCAGGACACAGCGCAGAGGCTGCAGGGCCTGGGAGCGGAGAAGGAGGCGGCCCAGCGGGAGTGCGAGGCGTTTCTGTCTGCCCGGCCCGTGGGCCCTTCTGTCCTACACCTGCCCGTGGCCCTCAACAGCGTCAAGAACAAGTACAACGACGTGCAGGTTCTCTGCAACCTCTACGGGGAGAAGTGAGTGCTCTGGGGACTGGGGAAGGGGACAGCTGGCTGGCCCTGCCGGGGTGCGGCTAAAGAAACACCTAACCAGGGGCACCTGTGTGGCTCAGTGGGTTAAAGCCTCTGCCTTTGGCGCAGGTCATGATCCCAGGGTCCTGGGATCGAGCCCCACATCAGGCTCTCTGCTCAACAGGGAGCCTGCTTCCTCCTCTCTCTGTCTCTCTGCCTGCCTCTCTGCCTACTTGTGATCTCTGTCTGTCAAATAAATAAATAAAAATCTTAAAAAAAAAAAAAATTAAAAAAAAAAAAAAAGAAACACCTAACCTTGGGCCCCCTGGAGACAGAGCCAGAGCTGCCCTGGGGCTGGAGCGCCAGATCCAGGATGCGGACAGGGTCATCCGAGGCTTCGAGACCACCGTGGTGCAGGAGGCCCCTATCCCCGCCGGCCCGGGCGCCCTGCAGGACAGGGTCAGCGAGCTGCAGGTGAGGGGCTGGGTGGCCTCCCGGGGGGACAGGGCACAGCCTCACCAAGCATTCATGGGCGGGTGGGGTCACACGGCAACTCGTGGAACCCCAAGGGTGCATGGCGTCATGTCCCCTCCTCTCCCAGCGCCTGCGGAGGGAGCTGCTGGAACGGCAGGCCTGTGTGCTGGGGCTGCACCGGGAGCTGAAGGCCACTGAGCACGCGTGCGGCGCCCTGCAGAACAACTTCCATGAGTTCTGCCAAGACCTGCCTCGCCAGCAGCGCCAGGCGAGGGCCCTCACCGACCGCTACCACGCTGTGGGGGACCAGCTGGACCTGCGGTGAGTGGCTGGGCCATCGGGGCTCGGGGAACACCCCACAGCGCACAGCAGCTGCTGCCGCTGAGCTGTGTGACCTCGGACTGGTGACTTCGTCTCTCTGAGGCTGGTTCCCTCAACTCTGATACGGGGTAATAGCAGTAGCCGTCCCCCCAGGGTAAGCCCACCCACCTCCCTGGCTGAGACGGTCTGGTCCGTCCCTGAACGCCCAGCTCCAACGCAGGCCCAGAGGGAGGGGATCAGCCCGGCGGGTCACTCTGACTCATACCAGGCAGGGAGGTGCCCCCCAGCCCCCTCCGTGCGCCCCTCACCTGTCCGCACAGGGCAGCGCTCACCTCCGCTCCGGGCCTCCTTCTCCCGCAGGGAGAAGATGCTGCAGGATGTCGGCCTCGCCTACCAGCAGTTCAAGAACTGCAGGGACAACCTGAGCTTCTGGTTGGAGCACCTGCCGTGTGCCCAGGTGCGGCCCGGCGAGGGGCCCAGCCAGATCGCCTACAAGCTGCAGGCGCAGAAGGTGAGGAGCTGGGGCTGCCTGGGGGGCGACCTGGGGGGCACGTGGCCCCCTAGTGGCCAGTGTTCTAAGAGGCCTCAGAGCTCAGACCACAGACCCTGGGGTGACCACCAACTCCCCACCCCCACCCTAAATGCTCCACCAGACAAGGCCGTGTCCATCCAGTCTGAGGTGGGCAGCGAGCTCTATGCTCCTGGGGGTTCCAACTCCTACCGCGTCCTTTTCCTCATCCTTGCCAGTCCCCGGCTATGTACTGGCCAGGAACCAGAGGCTGCGGGTCTGGCCGGCTCACGAGCAGCCCAGTCTGCTGGGGGAGGCCAGTGCACCACAGGCCATGAGGCTGACGAGTGCTCTGGTGGAGAGAGAGCCCGCGGCAGGACACGTGGGGGCAGGACGAGAGGTCTGGAGAGCAAGGGCCTGGGGCTGCAGGAGGATGACAGTGTCTGGGGCAAGAGTGAGGGGGTGATGTCAGGAGGGAGGCTTGGGACATTCTTAGACCTGCCTGCTGAGTAGAACTATCCAGGGGCTTTTAAAACACCCATGCACCAGAACCCCACCCCAGACTGATCAAATTGGATTTGCTGGGACCAGAACATCAGCACTTTTTTTTTTTTCAAAGTTCCCCAAGTGAATACAAGGGGCACCCAGGCTTAAGAACAAGTGCGACAGAGCAGGGGTTCTCAGAGGGTGGTCCCTGGACCTGCAGCACCAGCATCACGGAGACACTTAGACATGCAAATTCTTGGGCCCAGCCAGATCTGCCCAGAGACTCTGGGGGTGAGACGGGGCCTTGCATCTCTGTTTTAACAGGCTCTCTAGGTGGCTGTGATGCACAGTGCTGGGTGAGAACCTCCGCCTTCTAGAACCTGAGTCCGAGGGGCACTAGGTGGAGGGAAGGGACTCTGCCAAAGCAGAAGAAAGAATTCCTGGAGAGAATCATGCCTGGAAAGGCAGTTTCCCAGGCGACCTCCTGCCCCTGTGGGGCGCTGGGGTCACCCAAGGCCCCTGCAGGGGAGACTGGGTGAGTGCTGTTTGCTGACCCCCCTGACTGTCACTTCCTCCCTGACAGAGGCTGCAACAGGAGATCCAGGCCCGAGAGCAGGACAGGGCCATGGTGTCCCGCCTCTCCCAGGACCTGCAGTCAGCTCTCCAGGTGAGCACATTCCTTCCTCTCCCCTCCCTCCTTCTGCCAGTCCCCTGCTCTACCACCCCCAGCGGCCGCCACTGACCGAGAGCCTGTCGTCCTTCCCTCCCTGCTCAGGACTATGAGTTCCAGGCAGACACCTACCGCTGCTCCCTGGAGACCACCGAGGCAGGGTCAGCTCCCAAGAGAGCCCGCGTGGCTCCCCTGCAGGAGAGCATCCAGGCGCAGGTGAGATGGGACAGGCCGGTGGGGCTTGGTGTCCCCCCGGCACCAGCTCTGCAGCTGCTAGGGCTGGAGCGGACCCTGCCCTCCTCTGACCTTCCTTTGGCCTCTCTAGGAGAAGAGCCTGACAAAGGCCTACACGGAGCTCGCGGCTGCCCACCAGCAGCAGCTGCACCAGCTGGAGTTTGCCAAAAAGATGCTGGAGAAGGTATGGCGACAACAGCCCCTGCATCCCTTTACCAGGCAGCCTGGGCTGCTCGTTGACCTGGCCCCCTCTTCCTTTCCTCCTAGCCCTGCAGCCCGCAGCCCCAGGGCCTGGGGAGCAGCTCCCCACCTCCTCCCATCATCCCCCCAGCAGCTCTTCCAGGCTGGTATCCATCTCAGAGTCAGGCCCTGGAGAGGTCATTCAGGGCGGTCACAGCTTCACCACTGGGCAGTCCACTGGGGACATGTCCACTGGGGACAGGAGAAAATCCCCACGTCTTCAGCCTTAGGTAGAACTGGCCACAATGGCCACCTAGGTCTCCATGCCTGGGGGACCAGGAGATAGAAGCCCTCTATGACTCACCAAGTCTGGCTTAGGGACTTGCCAGCTTTCTTCTACCCAGAGGAGCACCCCAGCATTCCCCCAGAGGAGCATGGGCCCATGTCCGGGAGCCTAGATGGAAGGACAGCCGAGAATGTCTGGAAAGGAGACCTGTCCTGTTCGCACGTTCTAGTGCAAACTCTGCCCAGACACTGCCTTGCATCTTAACATCGTGGACCCGAGGGGTCCTCTCAATCCTGCATCCAAACACCTCGGGTCTGCAGCTCCCAGCCCCTGGGACCTACCGGAAGTCTCCGGAAGCAGGGAGGGGTCTCCGATCTCAGGGTGGGGTGGGGCTGGTGCAAATGGGGCTCATCCTTTCCCTCCCCCCCATCTTCCCTCCTTCCTCTCACCCTGCAGAAGGAGCTCAGTGAGGATATCCAGGGGACCCATGGCGCACAGCAGGGGTCTGCGGGCCCAGCCCGGGCAGGGAGGGAGTCAGAGGCCCTGAAGGCGCAGCTGGAGGAGGAGAGGAAGCGGGTGGCCCAGGTGCAGGAGCAGCTGCAGGAGCAGAGGGACCAGCTGCTGCAGCTGAGGACACAGAGGCCCGTGGAGAGGCTGGAAGAGAAGGAGGTGGTGGAGTTGTACCGGGACCCCCAGCTGGAGAGCCGCCTGTCCAGGGTGCGGTCCCAGCTGGAGGACGAAGGCAAGAAGCGGGCCGGCCTGCAGGCAGACCTGGAGGCGGTGGCCCAGAAGGTCGTCCAGCTGGAGAGCAAGAGGAGGGCCATGCAGCCTCACCTGCTGACCAAGGAGGTCACCCAGATCGAGAGGGACCCCGGTCTGGAGAGCCAGGCGGCCCAGCTCAGCGGGGAGATCCAGCACCTGCGCGGGGAGAACGCCGCCGTCTCCGCCCGGGTAGAGGCGCTGAAGAAGGAGCTGCTGGCCCTGGAGCAGAAGGCGCCGAACGTGAAGGAGAAGGTCGTGGTGAAGGAAGTGGTCAAGGTGGAGAAGGACCTGGAAATGCTCAAGGCAGCCCAGGCCCTGAGGCGGCAGGTGGAGGAGGACGCGGGGCGGAGGAAGACGGCGGCGGAGGCGGCGGCCAAGCTGCAGGCTCGCGTTGGGGAGCTAGAGCGCGCCATCGGCGCCGTGGAGCCCAAGGTGATCGTGAAGGAGGTGAAGACGGTGGAGCAGGACCCGGGCCTCCTCGAGGAGGCGTCCAGGCTGAGGCGCCTCCTGGAGGAGGCCAGGAGCAGGGACGCGGCGCTGGCGCGGGAGCTGGAGGACCTGCGCGCCAAGTGCAGCGCGGCGGAGAAGCAGAAGCCCAAGGTGCGGCTCCAGGAGCGCGTGCACGAGACCTTCCAGGTGGCCCCCGAGACGCAGCGGGAGATGGCGCGGCTCCGGGCGCAGCTGCAGGAGACGGCCGGCAGGAGGAGCCGCGCCGAGCAGGAGGTGGAGGGGCTGCTGCCCGACCTGGCCGCGCTCCGGGCCCGGAAGCCCACGGTGGAGTACAAGGAGGTGACCCGGGAGGTGGTGAAGCACGAGAGGAGCCCCGAGGTGCTGCGGGAGATCGACCGCCTGAAGGCCCAGCTCAACGAGCTTGTCAACGGCAGCGGGCGGGCCCAGGAGCAGCTCATCCGGCTGCAGGGGGAGCGCGACGAGTGGCGGCGGGAGCGGTCCAAGGTGGAGACCAAGACGGTGAACAAGGAGGTGGTGCGCCACGAGAAGGACCCGGTCCTGGAGAAGGAGGCCGAGCGGCTGCGCCAGGAGGTGCGAGAAGCCGCCCAGAAGCGGCGGGCCGCCGAGGACGCCGTCCACGAGCTGCAGAACAGGTACCTGCTGCTGGAAAGGAGGCGGCCCGAGGAGAAGGTGGTGGTGCAGGAGGTGGTGGTCACCCAGAAGGACCCCAAGCTCCGCGAGGACCACAGCCGGCTGAGCCGCAGCCTGGACGAGCAGGCGGGCCGGCGGCGGCAGCTGGAGCGCGAGGTGCAGCAGCTCCTGGCGGCCGTGCAGGAGCAGGAGAGCCTGCTCAGCTTCCGCGAGGACCGGAGCAAGAAGCTGGCCGCCGAGAGGGAGCTGCGGCAGCTGACCCTGAGGATCCAGGAGCTCGAGAAGCGGCCTCCCGTGGTGCAAGAGAAGATCATCATGGAGGAGGTGGTCAAGCTGGAGAAGGACCCGGCTCTGGAGAAGTCCGCGGAGGCCCTGCGGCAGGACCTGGACCAG
This sequence comes from Eira barbara, assembly GCA_020311275.1. Taxonomy (NCBI): domain Eukaryota; kingdom Metazoa; phylum Chordata; class Mammalia; order Carnivora; family Mustelidae; genus Eira; species Eira barbara. The sequence continues at coordinate 5,269,062 of JAHRIG010000102.1, forward strand.
GAGAAGACCCAGGTAACAGAGCTGCACCGGGAGTGCAAGAACCTGCAGGTCCAGATCGACGTCCTCCAGACCACCAAGTCGCAAGAGAAGACCATCTACAAGGAGGTGATCAGGGTGGAGAAGGACCGCGTGTTGGAGGGCCAGCGGTCCCGGGCATGGGAGGCGCTCAACAGGGAGCGCGCGGCTCGACAGAGCCGGGAGGAGGACGTGCGGCACCTCCGGGAGCGGCTGGACCGGGCGGAGGCGCTGGGGCGCACCTGGGCCCGGGAGGAGGCCGAGCTCCACAAGGCCCGGGACCAGGTGGACCAGGAGCGCCGGCAGCTGCAGCAGGAGCTGCGGGAGCTGGAGAGGCAGAAGCAGCAGAAAGTGCTGCAGCTGCAGGAGGAGGCGGAGCTGCTGAACCAGAAGACCGAGAGCGAGCGCCAGAAGGCCGCCCAGCGGGGCCAGGAGCTCTCGCAGCTCGAAGCGGCCATCCTCTGCGAGAAGGACCAGATCTACGAGAAGGAGAGGACCCTCCGGGACCTCCACGCCAAGGTGAGCAGGGAGGAGCTCAGCCAGGAGACCCAGACGCGAGAGACCAACCTTTCCACCAAGATCTCCATCCTTGAACCTGAGACCGGCAAGGACATGTCCCCGTATGAGGCCTACAAGAGGGGCGTCATCGACCGAGGCCAGTACCTCCAGCTCCAGGAGCTCGAGTGCGACTGGGAGGAGGTCACCACCTCGGGCCCCTGTGGCGAGGAGTCCGTGCTCCTGGACCGCAAGAGCGGGAAGCAGTACTCCATCGAGGCTGCCCTGCGCTGCCGGCGCATCTCCAAGGAGGAATACCATCTCTACAAGGACGGCCACCTCCCCATCTCCGAGTTCGCACTGCTCGTGGCTGGGGAGACTAAGCCCTGCTCCTCACTCTCCATTGGCTCCATCATCTCCAAGTCTCCGCTCGCCTCCCCAGCCCCCCAGGGCCCCGGCTTCTTCTCTCCCAGCGTCTCTCTCGGGCTCGCCGATGACAGCTTCCCCATTGCCGGCATCTATGACACAACCACAGACAACAAATGCACCATCAAGACGGCCGTGGCCAAGAACATGCTGGACCCCATCACCGGGCAGAAGCTGCTGGAGGCCCAGGCGGCCACCGGGGGCATCGTGGACCTCCGCAGCCGGGAGCGCTACTCCGTGCACAAGGCTATGGAGAGGGGGCTGATCGAGAACTCCTCAACGCAGAGGCTGCTCAACGCCCAGAAGGCCTTCACTGGCATCGAGGATCCCGTCACCAAGAAGAGGCTGTCGGTGGGCGAGGCCATCCAGAAGGGCTGGATGCCGCAGGAGAGCGTGCTCCCGCACTTGCAGGCGCAGCACCTGACCGGGGGGCTCATCGACCCCAAGAGGACCGGCCGCATCCCTGTCCCCCAGGCCGTGCTCTCCGGAATGATCAGCGAAGAGCTGGCCCAGCTCCTGCAGGAGGAGGCCAGCTACGAGAAGGACTTGACGGACCCCATCTCCAAGGAGCGGATAAGCTACAAGGAGGCCATGGGGCGCTGCCGGAGAGACCCCCTGAGCGGCCTGCTGCTGCTCCCCGCCACGCTGGAGGGTTACCACTGCTACCGCCCCGCCTCGCCCCAGCTGCTGCGCTGCCGGCGCTGAGGGGCCCAAGCAGTCATGGGGAGCACGCGTGGTGCGGAGGGAGATGCAGGCACCCCTTACCCCAGAGCAGCCCAACCCAAGGGGGCGGGCCTTCCCTCCGATCGTGGTGCTATTAGTCAGAAGTTTGTGGTGTTGGGCCCTCCCCTAACTCTGATGCCCAGTCCATCCCCAGACCCGGAGATCAGCACAGCTGTTTTTGCTATTCCCCCCTCCCCCGCACAGTGCTTCCAATAAATGAATTCTCCCAGCGTCTAGTTCACATTTGGGAATGCAGAATTGATTTGTCTGAGCCACGAGCACAAGGGACAGATGGCTCGGGGTCCTTCCCAGGTGGGATGTGAACACGCCAACCAGTCCTGCCAAGGGAACAGGTGCATGCAGGGGCTTCGGCTCCCTGGACCTGGGAGGTCATGCCAGGTCATGGGAAGATCACGAACAGCCTCTCCCCATCACCTCTGTTCTGGGTCTCTCGGTTCGGGCCAGGAATGCTTTCCAGCCCTCTGTCTACCTCCCCCTTGTCAGCAAGTCCCCGGTTACCCCTTGAGGAGAAAAACACTGGAAAACTCAGGAATACATCACTTTTATTTCCTGTTCTTAAAACCAGAGGCAAACAAACCTAAATATATGCTAAGGACAAGACGACTACTCAGAACCAGCACGCACACCCTCGCCCATGCTGCGATCAGGAAAATGTCCTCTCTCCCTTGCCCCGCTTCCCGTTTAACTTGCATTCTTCCCTGGAATGCAACTCTTCCCCCCAAAACATTTTAAAGCCATAATGACCAGCAGTGGGCACCCTTTCGCTGGGGAGGGGCGGGGCGGGCGGGTCTGGCTTCATCTTGCTGCCAGCTGGCGCAGGCTTCGCGCCCACCCTGGCATCTGTTGTTCCAGAGCCCCGGGACGCAGTCTCTAACGATCCCCGTCCCCCCGGTGCACGGAGCTTCCGTGCTCCCATCTGGAAATGGCAACGTCAAACCAACCAACAAAACGAGAACTTGCTAACCTGTGGTCAGAACTAACTCAAACTCGGCCCTCTGGCGGCCAAGGCCAAACTCAGAGCTTTGCTGTTCTCTTTCTGGGGCAGTGGGTGGGGAGGCAGCAGGGGCAGCCTCCGGAGAGAGGCCGGGAGGCTCGGGCCTTCTCAGCGGCAGAACCGCTCCAGCACGCAGTGGTGGGGTGCCGGGGGGGTCCCCGCGGACGAGAAGTACGGATGCACAAGGGCGGCCTTGGCTGAGATCCGCCGGCTGGGATCGTACTGCAAGAGTTGCTGTGGAGAAGGAGGAGGAGGAAAGACTGAGCCGTGGGGTAGCCAGGCCGGGGAAAGGAGATGCCCTCCAGGCCCCAGGTGGCGGGCCCCAAGCCCCAGAGCAGCTGCCTTCAAACTAGAACTGCGTGCAACCACTGCCTCCGGGCTCGCCGGCCAGTTCTGGCCACTCCCGGGATCCGGGGACAAGGAACTAGTTCTAGGCCAGCCCGGGAAGTCATCCCTGGCTCTGTAAAGACTAGAGGCTGAGTCCGTCCGTCTTCCTCCCACTGGGGTTCCCTGGCCTCTGTGCCTGCTTCTGGTGGAGACAGACTTCTCTCCAGGTACCAGGAAGGAGAGGGTCAAACCTGTCTCGGGAGCATATTAGGAACTCTAAGCCCCAGCTAGGCTGTGGAAGGACCCCTTGCCCGGGGGTAGCCGGATGGAGCGCTAAGAGCCTGGGCTGGAGGCATACGCCTTCCTGCGGGCGCTGGGCTGGGAGACACGCACAGGCCTCTGGAAAGATGAAAATACTGCCCTGCCTTCTTCTGGCCCAACACCAGATTAAAGAGACAGACGTGGTCCCGAGTCTTTGCGGGCAACGGACGGCCCTGCCTGAGGCCTTCTGGGCAGTCTGGCCTGGGCCAGCCCAGTGGGTCAGGATGGTGCAACAGCATAGGGTAGCCCGGGCTGTGGCAGGGGCCCAGACAGCAGGAAACAGCCTACGGGAAGAGAAGCGGCTGTGGAAGGAGACGTGTTCCCCGCCGGCAGAAGCTCACAGGAAAAGGGTATCGGGCACCTGGGTGACTCAGTTGAGCGTCTGCCTTTGGCTCTGGTCACAATCCCAGGGTCCTGGGATCGAGCCTCGTGTCGGGTTCTCTGCTCAGTGGGGAGCCTGCTTCTCCCTCTCCCCCCTGCTCTCTTTCTCTCTCTCTCAAATAAATAAATAAAATCTTAAAGAATAAAAAAAAGGTGGGGAACAAGCATCAGAGCATAAAAACAAAGCTAAGCAGAAGAAAGATGTTTTAAAAGGACACGTGAATGCTGGACTTATCCAGGAAGGAGCCTCCGGGTTGAACGATCAAGAGGCACAGGGACAGGGACAAGCTGGCTATGTTCGGGGTCACAAAAGAGGCCTGCTGGACTCAGGGGGCACCGGGGCGACCCGGGGCTGGCTGACGGACACTTCTGGTGGGCGCCGCGGCCATTCTTGCCCTCCCCTGCCTCCCTCCTGGACCTACCATGAGCAGGTCCTTGCCCTCTGGTTCCAGACTGGGCACGATCTCCTCCAGCCCCTTCCTGGTCCACTTGGGGAAGCTGCCCTTATAGTCGGGCAGCTGGGTGACGCCGGGCCACACGGCTTCACTGGGTGTCCCCAGGGTCCGAAAGATTCGGAAGAGCTGGTCAATCTCAGAGTCACCAGGAAACAGGGCTCTGCGGGTCACCTGAAATGAGGAAGAGGAGGTGTGGGGTCCGGTCGGCCCTCTAATCCTACAGAATCCAACCCTAGATAAGATATGTTTCCCAGGGCTGTGCTAAGAAACCCGGCTTTTTTCTGGAATACGGTTTGTTTCCTTAGTCATGTAGCCAGTCCCAAACACCCGAGTCCACCTCTCGCAGGAGAATGGGAGTCCCAGCCCTACCCCAGCAGGACCCTGCCTGTGGCCTCCCGGTGGCCACATCTGTCCCTCCCTCTACCATCTCAGCAAAGATGCAGCCGATGCTCCAGACATCCACGGCCGTGGAGTAGAACTTGCTGCCCAAGAGGATCTCGGGGGCGCGATACCAGAGCGTCACCACCTGTGGGGGCGAGAAAGCAGCGCCAGTGGGGCGGCCGAGTGCCCCGGTGATGCCCCGTCATCTGGCCTCCTCCTCCCCTCTGTGCGGCAGTACCTCGTGGGTGTAGGTGCGTAGGGGCACCCCGAAGGCTCGAGCCAGTCCGAAGTCAGCCAGCTTGATGGCACCCAACTCATTGATGAGCAGATTCTGGGGCTTCAGGTCTCGGTGGATGACCCGATGCGAGTGGCAGAAATTCACCCCCTGCAGCAGCTGGAAGAGGTAGCTCTGCCCGAGCGAGCGGAGCGGGGAGGCGGCTGAGCGGAAGCCGGGCTGGCTGGGCGCGGCGTTCCGGCCTCCCCGCCGGCTGGGCCTTCCCTCGCTACCTTGACCGAGCGCAGCGGCAGCTCGGAGGCTGGGGCGGAGTCCATGTACTTCTTCAGGTCCTGGCTGAGGAACTCAAACACCAGGTAAAGTTTCTTCTCACTGTGCACCACGTCCAGCAGCCTGGCCGGGGGACACCAGTCACTACGCGGCCCCTCTGGCGGACCCGGCCTCCCCACCTCCTTGCCCACCTCACCTGACGATGTTGGGGTGCTTAAGCTCTTTGAGCAGGGAGATCTCCCTGATGGCGGTGCTTGGGACTCCCTCCGTTTCCCTACGGGAAAGGAGGGGACAGCAGTGGAGGCTTCTGCCCCGAGGGAGTCCCCTGTGTGTTCCGTGTTCCGAAAGAAGGGCCTGGCCCCCAGCAAGAGGGCCCTGGGCCCCTCAGCACGTCCTCACACCACCAGGGGCCCTGGGCGAGGGCTGCCCCCGTGTCCCCCCGCACCGTCCCCCCCCCGTCCCCTCCACCCTCCGCACCCCCCCCACACGTGCAGACGGGGGAGCTGAGCGTAAGGCCCTGAGGTGAGGGACAGGGGTCGCCCCCCACGCGGGAGGGGGGCGGTGTCTCGGGGGCCGCGGCGGCACTCACAGATCCAGCCTGATCTTCTTGAGGGCCACAAGCTGCCCGGTCTCCTTGTTCTTGGCCTTATACACCACCCCATAGGTGCCCTCTCCGATCTTCTCTACCTTCTGGAACACATCCATAGCCGCAGAGCTGCCCAGGAAACAGAGGGCGCCTGGGGCATTCACCGCCACACCCAGCACCCCTGCTGCCCCTCCGGCCCCCACAGAACACCCTGCCCAGCCCCCACCCAGGCCCAGGCTCCCCCTGCCCCTGCCTCAATCCCCAGGAACCAGCCCAGCCCAGGCCTCCCCCAGCCCAGGCAGGAAGGTGCCTGGCTACGGGGCGCAGGAGGGCCCAAACTTCTCAGCAGGGCCCCTGCCTCGGCCACGCCAGGCCCAGGCTCTGGGGGCCAAGGCTTCCCAGAAGGGTGGCCTGGGGGGCTGGAGTCAGCCCCGGGACAGAGGTCAGGGGTCCGGAAGGGTTTCTAGAGCCACAGCCCTGCCCTAGGCCGCATGGCCAGGCTGAGGGCCCATGCCCCAACCGTCTGGGGTAGCCCGGCCTCCTCTGAGGGCAGAACTTCAGTGGGGGCAGCCCCCCTGCATCTTGAGCCCACCCCCAGGGCCCTGGGGGGGGGGCCCTAGCACCCCTCCCACAAACCCCAGCCCAGAATTCACCAGAAACCCTGTGCTCCAGGGGCCTCACTGCGGGCAGGCTGCCTGCTCCACGGCTCCCCCTCCTGGCCCCCGCCGGCGCTGCACCACATGCACACAACACAAGGTCTCCCCCACTGGGGCCTTTATTCATGAGTACCTTCCAGAACCCTCCATATGCCCCCTTGAGGCTCAGCCTCCCACAGGCTCCTGGCCCGGCGTGTGTGTGTGTGTGTGTGTGTGTGTGTGTGGTGTGGGTGTGGTGTGTGTGGTATGTGTGGTGTGTGTGTGTGTGTGTATGGTGTGTGTGGTGTGTGTGTGTGTATGTGTCTGGAACAATCCAAATGCAGCCCCTCCTCTTCTCTCAGGCTCCAGAAAAGGGCTGTCACTCTGGGGAAGGTCTGTATCTTCTCTGCTCAGGCATCTCTGGTGGGCTTGGCCTCAGGAGCAGGCTGGGGGGGACGGTTGCCAGGAAGTGCAGTTTGCTACTGGCTGCTGTCCCTCTCTTGCTGGTACCGCCTCTGCTCCCGGACAGCTTGCTCTAACAAGGGTAGATTCATTCCTTCCACACAAGTCAGCACCCGGGCCTTCACCACGGACCCTCCATCTGAAAGACACAAGCACAAGGCACTAGCAGAGACTGACCCCCCGTGTCAGCAACGCCCCGGATGCATTCCAGCTGCTTCCCCCGGACTTGCTCTCAGGATGAGTTGGAAGGATGGCATCCGGGATCCTGGTAATTTTGCTCTACTTGGGCCTCAGAACAGTGGGCCTGTTGCACACTACTGCATGTGTCTGGAACTTAGAGGAGAGCCCGCAAATCCCACTTCTCCACGGAGGAGGGGCCGGACAGCTGCCCCCTCGACCTCTGTCCTTTGTCATCTTAATTCCTGACACCTTCCCTGCCTCGAGTGCCTGGGGTTGAGGGGGCTCTCAATCACCATCCCACTTCTCCATTTGTACTACAGGAGGGGTCCCCTTGGCATACCGGGCCCCACTGGCATTGGAAATTGGGGCAAAGAGAACCGCATAATTAGTAAATCCAAGGTGAGAGTTTGGCCTTATAGGGCCAAGTCACCCCACTGAGATGAAGGGCTGGGAGGTGGTTGTGGCACATGCTGTGTTGACCTGATGGAGAGATCTGTCAGCGTGCCGGTGATGGCAAGCAGAAAAGACAACTGGGCCTGCCCTGACATGTTTGTTTGTGTTTTTGTTTTTTGAAAGCAGGCTCCACAACTCACGACCCTGACATCAAGACCTGAACTGAGATCAAGAGTCAGACGCTCAACCGACTGAGCCGCCCAGGTGCCCAGGTTTTTTTAATTTTTATTTTTTTCATCCATGTTCTTTACATGCTCTGGTCAGGTCAACAAACACATTCAATGTGCTAGGATAACCTGTTTCCTTTTGATGTGGTTTTGAGATACAGGCTCTTTGGTTAGATAGGCCACGCCTCGCCTTCCTCCTAGATTAGTTCCCTTGTTCTTCCTCCCTCCCTCCCTTTCCTTTCTTTTTATTTATTTATTTAATATTCTATTTATCTTGAGAGAGAGAGCACGAGCAGAGGGAGAGGGAGAAGCAGACTCCCCGCTGAGCAGGGAGCCCGATGCAGGACTCGGTCCCAGGACTCTGGGATATGACCCAAGCTGAAGGCAGGCACTTAACTGCCAGAGCCACCCAGGCACCCTGCACAGAACTTTCCTTACATGATCCCTATCAGCTCTTTCCTCCTGTCAGCGTGGGAAAACTCTCCCTCCTAGATTTACACTGAGGAACAAAAATGAAACAAATAATCCTAACATTTCTGTGGAACCAGAAAAGACCCCGAAGAAGATGCTACTTAGAGCCGTCTACACACTCAATGCAATCCGTATACTGAGCAACGTATTGTCTCTCTCTGTGAGTGAAAAACATTATTTTTTTAAAAGATTTTATTTATTTATTTGATAGAGATCACGAGTCGGCAGAGAAGCAGGCAGAAAGAAGGAGGGGGAGGCAGAGAAGGAGGGGAAAGCAGGCTCCCGGCAGAGAGCCCGATGCGGGGCTCGATCCCAGGACCCTGGGATCATGACCTGAGCCGAAGGCAGAGGCTTCAACCCACTGAGCCACCCAGGCGCCGCAATGAAAAACATTATTAAACATGGAGTGACCTTAAGATACGGGATTGTCCTAAGGGACGAAGTGGGCAGTTCTGGCAGTCCATCTGCAGGTCCTTATAACTGCAATCAAGGAACAGCATTTGAAGAAATACTGCAGGGAGGGGAGAACAGAATCTACAGACAAGATGGCTACAGAGTCCTTTAGGGGAATTTCTTGCAAGTTGGACGAACGCAGAGCCATGGAGGGACTGAATGACAAGGGCGGCGGGAATGCAGTGGGTGGAGGCGTGGGCAGGAGAGAAGGGGTGAGAGGCAGAACAGACCTTCCTTTAGGACGTCTGCCCGAGCAGGGAAGGAGGGTCAGAGAGAGGTAGGGATACAGAGCAGAGGCTGATGACACTGTTATTATTTTATTATTTAAAAAAAAATTTTTTTTTAAGATTTTATTTATTTATTTGACAGAGAGAGATCACAGGTAGACAGAGAGGCAGGCAGAGCAAGAGAGGGAAGCAGGCTCCCTGCTGAGCAGAGAGCCCAATGCCGGACTCGATCCCAGGACCCTGAGACCATGACCTGAGCCGAAGGCAGAGGCTTCAACCTACTGAGCCACCCAGGCGCCCCTTACTGTAGGTTTTTGGTAGGTACCTTTTTTTTTTTTTAAAGATTTTATTTATTTGACAGAGAGAGATCACAAGTAGGCAGAGAGGCAGGCAGAGAGAGAGGAGGAAGCAGGCTCCCCGCTGAGCAGAGAGCCCGATGCGGGGCTCGATCCCAGGACCCTGAGATCATGACCCGAGCTGAAGGCAGCGGCCCAACCCACTGAGCCACCCAGGCTCCCGACACTGTTATTATTTTAATATAGAATAAGCTTGAGTGATTTATATCCTCAGAGGGAAGACGCAGCGGGAACAGGCCCGCACGGAAGACAGGCCCCTCTTCCTCCCAGACCGGAAGAAAGGAGCCACGGGCAGGTGTGGACACAGGTCACTTTAGGAGGGGCTGCTGCTGTGGCCTCTGTTAGACCCGGGACGTAGGAGGTGAGGCAGTCACCCACGCTGACAGGGGCGGGAGGTGATGAAGTAGGGGTCTCCTGTGACCAGTGAGTGCCAGAAACAGCTACTGCCCGTGGTGGGAGGGGGTGGGCCAGGACACGCAGAAGGGCCCAGCACAGTAAGAGGCCTTGAAATCGTGCTAGGAATCCCCCCAAATGCGTGAACCTTCTCGATGAGCAGAAGAGGGCGGAGGTTGGGGGTTTGTCAGGCTGCGGTGATGGAAGGCGAGGGCTGGAAACTTCCACCAGCAAAGGGGTTGCTCGGGCATGAGGCCCGGCTGGAGTGGAGGAAAGTGAACAGGACAGAAGGAGGGAGAAAAAGGAAGAGCCCGAGGTGCACAGGTCCCATGGGGCTGCAGAGCAGGGACGTACCAGGAATCATGGCTGCAGTCTCAGGTAGCAGAGGGGTGGCTGTGGGAGGCAGAACTGGTTGGCCGACGAGACAGGCAAAGTTGTGAATGGCAAACCCGAGCAGCCAGGAGGCTGCTGGCCCCACCTCTGGGCCCTGCGGTGTGTGAGCGCAGGAGGCTGACCAGGCTCCACGTGGGGACAGGAGGGAACTGCGGTCCTGGGAAAGAGCCAGGTTTCAGGCACATCCCAGTGAAGGCAAGGGCATAAAAGGGAGCCTTTCGGGGCGGAGCGAAGGTTCCAGAAGATACAACAGGAAGGCTTGTGAGGGCTGGGAACGGCAGTCAGCTCGAAGAAAACCAGGCAGGGGGCGCCTGGGTGGCTCAGTGGGTTGAAGCCTCTGCCTTCGGCTCAGGTCATGGTCTCAGGGTCCTGGGATCGAGCCCCGCATCGGGCTCTCTGCTTGGCAGGGAGTCTGCTTCCCTTCCTCTCTCTTTGCCTGCCTCTCTGCCTGCTTGTGATCTCTGTCTGTCAAAAAAAAAAAAAAAAAAAGTTTAAAGAACCAGTGGGTTTCTCACGTGGCAGGCATTTCTTCACCTTTTTTGGCCTCCTCAGCTCACTGTGTGCACAAATTTCAGGAAGGTGGCACTATTTATTTTTCTTTTTTTAAAAAAGATTTTATTTATTTAATTGACAGAGAGCATAAGTAAGCAGAGTGGCAGGCAGAGGGAGAGAGAGAAGCAGGCTCTCTGCCAAGCAGGGAGCCCAATGTGGGGCTCGATCCCAGGACTCTGAGATCATGACCTGAGCCGAAGGTAGAGGCTTTAACCACTGAGCCACCCAGGCGCCCCTTTATTTTTCTTTTTAAGTTTTCTTTATTTACGTAATCTCTACACCCCATGTGGGGCTCGAATGCACAACCCCCGAGATCAAGAGTCGCATGCTCTTACAACTAAGCCAGCCAGATGCCCCAGAAAGGTGACTTTAGGTGGCGTCTAGTCTGTCCCCAGAGCTGCTGACCTTGCCACCTGACAGATCTGTGTCTCGTTGATGTTTGTGCTGCACTGGACCTAGGACACATGGCAGGTGAAAGTAGCGAGCCAGAACGCTGCAGGCTGGGGGTGAGCAGCCCCTCCCACGCTCAGCCCACACTCTGCCCCCATCCCCATCACTGTCTTCCCTTCTGTGTGTCAGCTGCAAACGATGAACACGTCTTACTGAGAAATTAGAAATTTAGGGGGAAAGCTTTTTTTTTTTTTTTAAAGATTTTATTTATTTGACAGACAGAGATTACAAGTAGGCAGAGAGGCAGGCAGAGAGAAGAGGAAGCAGGCTCTCAGCTGAGCAGAGAGCCTGATGTGGGGCTCGATCCCAGGACCCTGGGATCATGACCTGAGCCAAAGGCAGAAGCTTTAAAGCACTGAGCCACCCAGGCGCTCGGAAAGCTTTTTTTAAGAAAGAAAAAAACACACAGATGGTGATGAAAATAATGAGAAGCAGTCAAGGAGCCAGAGCGCAGGGAGAATGCTGCCTGACCTGAGGCTTGATCATTCGGGTTCAGGTTGGGGGTGGGGTGCGGGGGCAAGGTCACCTGGAGGTGTTGCTGCCTATGACCTCCAGCTGTGTGGCTGCTGATCCACCCGCTGCTCCAGCGTGGCCTTGGGGCAGGGCCGGGTGTTGCTGGCTGATCCCTGCTGTGCAGCGTTCCTGCCGCCCAGCCCTTTCTGGACTGATGGAGCGATAGGAGCAGCCAGTGATAACATCGTTGCCTGGATTCATTATTTCATCAGGACTTTTAAAGAGGTGTGTTTATTTATTTATTTTTTTTTTAAAGATTTTTTATTTATTCACTTGACAGACAGAGATCACAAGTAGGCAAAGAGGCAGGCAGAGAGAGGGGAGGGGGAGAAGCAGGCTCCCTGCTGAGCAGAGACATTTCCTGCATTTATGCACTATGATTCTTCTCTAAAGAACTTTTCCTCATCAAATGTGAGCTGTCCCTGAACCACAGTCCGTTCAGAAAAAGGCAGGGGAAAGAAGGTTTAGGGCAGCCAGGAGGAAGCAATCAGCCAATTCCAGACCCAAGTTCTCTAATAAATGGCATTTAAAAAAAAAGGGGGGGGGAGGACAGAACTCGTACAGAGACTTGGGGTTTGTTAGCCAAATGCAACAAATGGACTTTGGAGGTGATCTGAATTACCCAAATTTGAAAAGCCATGGAGGGGAAGGGAGTAAACATGGACAAGGGGTTCGATTCTGTCGAGGGACAGCTGTTTTGTTGGGTATGGTGGGTCGTGGTAGAGGCATGGATGTGTTTATGGGGAAATGAAGTGACATCAGATTTGCTCCGAAAGACCCCAGCAAAATAAATAGGTAAATGCAGGCAGCGGAGACTCAGCAACGGCCGACTGTGGGCTCTACCACTCTATTTCTGTGCACATCTGACTGGAACAGTCAATAGAAAAAGTTACATGTGTTGAACATACAAAGGTTTGTTCCCATTTTTCTCCCCACCTCGAGGGATTCTAACTGCTGCCCCACCTGACTTTCAACCCCTCTCTGTGTCTGCGGTCGGGCCTTAGCATCCCGGACACTGGGCGGTGGGCTCCCGGGGGCTCCCAGGATGCACTGGAGGGCTGGGGGTACAGGAGAAAGCCTCAGGGGACCTGGGCTGCAGTCAACGTGGAAATCACTTGTGCAAAACCCCGTCTGTACCTGTTCCCACCCCCATTCCTGATGCCTCTCTCAAATCAATATGAAGGCAGGAACTCCGTGAGCTAGGTCAAAGTCTTAAACCTAAATAAAGATTCACTTCTATTAAATCAAAGGTAATTAAAGTAAGCACCATCTAATAACATTTTTTCTAGCACATTTCATCCAGAGTTAAAAACCATCACCCCTGGGGCGCCTGGGTGGCTCAGTCGTTAAGCATCTGCTGTCAGCTCAGGTCATGATCCCAGTGGGAAACCTGCTTCTCCCTTTCCACTCCCCTTACTTGTATTCCCTCTCTTGCTGTCTCTTTCTCTCTCTCTGTCAAATAAGTAAATAAAATCTTTTTTTTTTTTTTTTAAGATTTTATTTATTTATTTGACAGAGAGAAATCACAAGTAGGCAGAGAGGCAGGCAGAGAGAGTGAGAGAGAAGCAGGCTCCTTGCCGAGCAGAGAGCCCGATGCGGGACTCGATCCCAGGACCCCGAGATCATGACCTGAGCCGAAGGCAGCGGCTTAAACCGCTGAGCCACCCAGGCGCCCCCGTAAATAAAATCTTTAAAAAATATATATAAATAAAAACCATCATGACTGGGGCGCCTGGGTGGCTCAGTCGTTAAGCATCCATCTTTGGCTCAGGTCATGATCTCGGGGTCCTGGGATCGAGTCCCTCCTCGGGCTCCATGCTTGGCAGGAAGCCTGCTTCTCCCTTTCCCACTCCCCCTGCTTATATTCCCTCTCTCACTGTGTCTCTCTCTGTCAAATAAATAGATAAAATCTTTTAAAAAAAAAACCCACCATGACTTTTAGAAAGGAAGTTGGCATGTTCGCATCCTTCGATAGAGCAATTCTACTTTTAGGAAACGATCATGAAGAAATAATCAGAAAATGGACAAAGACTGTGCATGAGGATATTAACTACAGCATTTTTAAAAAAAGATTTTATTTATTTATTTGACACAGAGGGAGAGACGGTGAGAGAGGAACACAAGCATGGGGAGTGGGAGAGGGAGAAGCAGGCTTCTCAAAGAGCAGGGAGCCCGATGTGGGGCTGGATCCCAGGACCCCGGGATCATGACCTGAGCCGAACGCAGACGCTTAACGACTGTGCCACGTAGGCGCCCTGCAACCTTCAACTCTAAAGATGTTATTTATTTAATTGAGAGACAGAGTGAGAGAGAGAGATGAGAGAGCACACAGTGGGAGAAGCAGGTTCCCCACAGATCTGGGAGCCCGACTCGGGACTTGATCCCAGGATGCTGGGATCATGACCTGAGCCAAAGGCAGATGCTTAACCGACTGAACCACCCAGAAGCCCCGAGTCTTCAACTTCTGATGCCAGAGAGACTCCCCCAGGTTGCCGGGATTCCTTCCGTTCCATTTCTCTTACTCTGCCTCCCGAGCCCCGTCCTCTCCTTGCCTGACTTTTCTCATCTATGGAACAGCAACAGTAAGACTGAGTTTAAGACCTGCTCGGCGAATTCAAACAGACTGAAGGCAGTGGTGTAGGGCCAGGCCTGGCACGTGGTCGGCCTTTAGAAATTAATGATTTATCTCCCCTTGCACACCCCTAGAGCAGGTCCACTGAGCCCGATCACATCTGTTTCCATGAGTCCTTGAACTTGTGGGCCGATCTGGAAGGGAAGCTAACCCCAGGGAGGGACTCCTGCAGGGTCAGAAGCCAGACCCAGTCCCAACTGAAGATTGCCCCACCCAGGACCCAGGGTGAAAAGGGAACGTGAAGCCACGGGCTTACCCTGGTGCTCGAGCTCTCCAAGGACGAGGTACAGGGAGTCCACCTGGGCTTGGAACGGCTCCACCAACTTGGTGCAGACCAGGATCTGGTGCTCGTCAGCTCCGTGCTGAGCTCTCAGGGTCACTCGGGATTGGGTCACGTCATAGAGAAACAACCTGCAGGTCAGGGAAAGTGCAATCAATCAGTTCTGTCCACAAACAGCACAAACACGGAAAGCTCAAAGGGTTCTGGAAACCCATGGGTCTCTGATCAGAGAAATAAAAATGGCGGCAACGAGTCAGAAAAACTGTTTTCAGTCTAAATTGTGAAGATGGAAATTACATGCATTACAAGGCACCTGTTTATTTTTTTTCAAAGATTTTATTTATTTATTTGACAATAGGCAGAGAGGCAGGCAGAGAGAGAGGAGGAAGCAGGCTCCCTGGTGAGCAGAGAGCCCGAGGCAGGGCTCGATCCCAGGAGCTGGGATCATGACCCAAGCTGAAGGCAGAGGCTTTAACCCACTGAACCACCCAGGTGCCCCATAAGGCACCTGTTTAAGGGGTGTTGACAAAAGTATACACAGGTGTAAGCAGCACCCCAATTAAGATGTGGCCCATTTCCATCGCCCCCAAAAGTTCCCTTGTGCCACTACTCAAGCTCCCCATCTCCCACGCGAGGCAACCACTGGTCTACGGGTTCGTTTTCTCACTCCGGCACCTCATGTACATAGGGGCACAACAGCACGTCCTCTCTTGTGCCGAGCTTCCTTCGCTCAGCACGGCGGTTTCGAGAGTCACTGTACTGCCAGGTAAATCAGCGCTCTACTCCTTCTATCCCTCAGCAGCAATTCTGTTGAAATGACTGAAAACAGTCTGTGTATCCGTTCATCAGCTTGTCTGGTTTCCTGCCGGTGTCGGGCTATGATGAATAAACCGGCAGGAACTTCTGCAGACCAATCTCTTTGCTGACATATATTTTCATTTCTCTTAGGTAAATACCCAGGGGGGATCGCAAAGTCATTCGATCAACCTGTCTGTTCAACTCTAAGAGATATTGGCAAACTGTTTTTCAAAACGGGTGTGCTACTTTACACTCCCAGCAGCAACGTGTGAGGGTTCTAGTGACTCTCCGCATCTGGCCAGGACTTTGGTATGGCCAGTCTTTTTAATTTTAGCCGTCCTAGTGTCCTAGCGGGCAGGAAAATAGTGTATCGTTGTGGCTGCTGGTTGGTTGGTTGGTTTTTTTTTTTTAAAGATTTATTTATTTATTTATTTGTCAGAGAGAGCAAGAGCGAGCACAGGCAGGCAGAGTGGCAGGCAGAGACAGAGAGAGAAGCAGGCTCCCTGCTGAGCAAGGAGCCGGATGTGGGACTCGATCCCAGGACGCTGGGATCATGACCTGAGCCGAAGGCAGCTGCTTAACCAACTGAGCCACCCGGGCGTCCCGGTTGGTTGGTTTTTTAAAGATTTTATTAATATATTTGAGAGAGAGAGTGCAAGAGAGACTGGGGTGGGTGGGGGCAGTGAGAGAGGGAAAGGCAGGCTCCTTGCTGAGCAGGGAGCCGCGGGGGCTCGATTCCAGGACTCTGGGATCATGACCCGAGCTGAAGGCAGAGGCTTTAACCCACTGAGCCACCCAGGCGCCCCAAGATTTTATTTTTTTTAATTAAAAATAAATAAATAAATAAAAAATCTTTAAAAAAAATTTTTTTTAAAGATTTTATTTATTTGACAGAGATCACAAGCAGGCAGAGAGGCAGGCAGAGAGAGAGAGAGGAGGAAGCAGGCTCCCCGCTGAGCAGAGAGCCCGATGTGGGGCTCGATCCCAGGACCCTGACCTGAGCCGAAGGCAGAGGCTTAACCCACTGAGCCCAAAGATTTTATTTTTTTAAAGCGATCTCTACACCCAACGTGCAGCTCGAACCCACAACCCTGAGATCGAGAGTCGCATGTTCTACTGACTGAGCGCGCTGGGCGCCCCGTGTTTAAATATGTGTTTAGCTTTTAAAGAAACTGCAGGCTGTTTTCCAAAGTAGTTGTGCCATTTTACATTTCCACGGGGAAGGTCAAGGAGTTACGGCTGCTCTACAACCTCATCCGCTTCTGGTTTCAACAGTCTTTGCAAATTCAGCCAGTGGACTGGGCCTGTAAGAGTATCCTGCTGTGGTGTGAATTTGCACTTCCCTGATGATGCGATACATACATGGTGTGAACACACACCCATCGACACAGTCACGTACATCCATACCCATGAGTGTGTCTAAATTAATCACCAAAAGGTTAGCAGTGGCGGTCCAGAGAGTGGGATTATCGGTATTTTTGCTTGCTTTCTTCACACTTCTATGGACTATCCTATCTTTTTTCCAATGAAAACAAATTCATGTTTTAGCATTTAAAAAATACGTTGACAGGGGATGCCCTGTTGGCTCAGTAAGAGGTGCGTGCGACTCTTGATCTTGGGTCATAAGTTCAAGCCCTACATTGGGTATAGAGATTACTTGAAAAAGTAAAACTTAAAAAAAACTAGACAAACTTATAATAACATTTTAATTGTTTGTTTTTTTCTGGCAGGGCTGGGGTGTGTGGGGGGGAGGAACTGAAATATCCCCACACCCGATGGAAAAAAAAAAAAACATTCTTACCTGCCAAATGTTCTCAGTGTGCCCCCATCGGGAACTTGGCCAGCACTGACTTCCCAGGGGAAGTAATAGATCCCAGGTTTGGGCAGCATCGCAAATAGCTGGGATGGATTTTTGAAGATTCCTGAAAAACCAACCAGACCACAGGCTGAGATTAGTAGATCCCTGAGACCAGCGACACCTGAAAGGCTAGTTCCAGTGGTAGTTTAATATTTAAGGATATTTAAGGGCGCGTCTGGGTGGCTCAGTCGTTAAGCATCTGTCTTCAGCTCAGGTCATGATCCCAGGGTCCTGAGATCGAGCCCCACATCGGGCTCTCTGCTCAGCGGGGAGCCTGCTTCCCCCTCTCTCTCTGCCTGCCTCTCTGCCTACTTGTGCTCTCTGCCTGTCAAATAAATAAATAAAATCTTTAAAAATATATATATATATTTAAAGATATTTGAGTGGTAGTTTAATATTAAACAATTTTTTAAAGATTTTATTTATTTATTTGACAGAGACGGAGAGAGCACAAGTAGGCAGAGAGGCAGGCAGAGAAAGACAGGGAAGCAGGCTCCCCGCTGAGCAGAGAGCCCGATGCGGGGCTCGATCCCAGGACCCTGAGACCATGACCCGAGCCGAAGGCAGAGGCTTAACCCACTGAGCCACCCAGGTGCCCCTAAACATTTTTTTTGATCAGTTATGCATTCACTAATTTAAAAAAGCAAAACAATATAAAAAAGATCTGGGGTGCCTGGGAGGCACAGTCCTTTGGGTGTGGGACTCTTGGGTTTCGGCTTGGGTGGTGATCTCAGGTGGTGAGATTGAGCTCCAGGTCTGGTTTCTCATTCTGCGTGAAGTCTGCTTGAGACTTTCTCTCTCCCTCTGCCCTATGAGCCCCACCCCCATGCATATGTGCACTGTCTCTCTCAAATAAATAAGTAAACCTTTATTTTTATTTTTTTAAGATTTATTTATTTATTTGAGAGAGAGAGCACATGGAGGGAGAGGGAGAAGCAGGCTCCCCGTGGAGCAGAGAGCCCGATGTGGGGCTCGATCCTAGGACCCTGGGACTATGACCCGAGCCAAAGGCAGAGGCTTTAACCCACTGAGCCACCCAGGCACCCCTCCACTTAATTTTTTTTTTTTAAGATTTTGTTTATGTATTAGAGAGAGAGAGTGAGAGCACAAGCAGGGGGAATGGCAGGCAGAGGGAGAAGCAGGCGGGATGTGGGACTCGATCCCAGGACTTTGGGATCATGACCTTAGCCAAAGGCAGATGCTTAACCAACTGAGGTACCCGGGTGTCCCAATATATTCTGACATTCTTTCATAATTGTACATAAAGTACACCTTCCTTTTTTTTTTTTTTTTTTAAGATCTTATTTATTTGATGGAGAGAGAGAGAGAGCACAAGCTGGGGGAGTGGCAAGCAGAAGGAGAGGGAGAGGCAGGCTCCCTGCAGGGCAGGGGAGCCTAATGCAGGACTCGATCCAGGACCCTGGGATCATGACCTGAGCCGAAGGCAGTTGCTTAACCAACTGAGCCACCCAGGCGCTCTTTTCTTTTTTTTTTTTTTAAGTAGGCTCCACACCCAGTGTAGAGCCCAGTGTGGGGCCTGAACCAATGACCCTGAGATCAAGACCCAAGCTAAGATCAAGAGTTGGACGCTAAACGGGCTGAACCGCTCAGATGCCCCTACAGGTTTCTTTTCTGAAATCTAAAGCTAAAACTATTCTAAAATAAAAAGTTTATTTAAAAAACAATGAAGGGGCGCCTGGGTGGCTCAGTTGGTTGAGCAGCTGCCTTCGGCTCAGGTCATGATCTCAGGGTCCTGGGATCGAGTCCCACATCCGGCTCTCTGCTTGGCGGGGAGCCTGCTTCTCTCTCACTCTCTCTGCCTGCCTCTCTGCCTACTTGTGATCTCTCTCTGTCAAATAAATAAATAAAATCTTTAAAAAAACAAAAACAAAAACAAAAACCCAGGGACGCCTGGGTGGCTCAGTTGGTTAAGCGGCTGCCTTCGGCTCAGGTCATGATCCTGGTGGCCTGGGATCGAGTCCCACATCGGGCTCCTTGCTCGGCGGGGAGCCTGCTTCTCCCTCTGCCTCTGCCTGCCTCTCTGCCTGTGCTCGCTCACTCGCTCTCTCAGTCTCTCTCTCTCTCTCTCTGACAAATAAATAAATAAATAAAATCTTAAAACAAACAAACAAACAAAAAAACCCCCAAACCTGTAAAGAGGGTACGTCATACCCAGTTCCCCCTATAATTAACATCTTACATTGGTATGACGCATTGGTCACAATTAATGAATCTGTATCGACAGGTTATTAACTCAACACCATACTTTATTTGGATCCTCAGTTTTTTCCCCCTAATGTCGCTTTTCAGTTCCTTAGTCCCATCCAGAATGCCACATTACATTCACTGGTCTCTTTCGACGCCTCTGGGCTGTGACAGTTTCTCAGACTTTCCTTGTTTTTTGGTCTTGAGAGTTTTGAGGTTACTACTCACGTTATTTTGTAGAATGACCTTCCGTCTGGGTTTGTCTGGTGTTTTTCTCATGGTTAGACTATGGTTATGAGTTTTTGTTAGTAATTTTAAAAAGAGAAAGATAACACCAGTTAAATGACTCATGTGAAGGGCGCCTGGGTGGCTCAGTAGGTGAAGCCTCTGCCTTCAGCTCAGGTCATGATCCCAGCGTCCTGGGATCGAGTCCCACATCGGGCTCCTTGCTCAGCAGGGAGCCTGCTTCTCCCTCTGCCTCTGCCTGCCATTCTGTCTGCCTGTGCTCTCTCTCTCGTTGACAAATAAATAAAATCTTAAAAAAAAAGATCTCCAAGACAGACCATCAGGAAAAAAGGTAAGGAGCACACATGTGCATATAATATGTACAACTGTGTATGTGTGAAAGAACACTCTAGAACACGAGGATCCACACGTAGAAGACGTCAGAGAAGCGGGAACTCAGGAATAATTATTCAGTGACAAAGGGACCCTGAAGGTGATGGTCTTCAACTGTTCGACAGGATAAGCCAAAAGAGACAGAAACACAGGAAATGGCAATTAAATCATCCCAAGTCAGACCCTCGCAGAAGCCAGATGATACAGCTTTCGCACAAAAGCTCAAGCTGGGGGCGCCTGGGTCGCTCAGTCAGTTAAGCGTCCGACTCTTGATCTCAGCCCAGGTCTTAATCTCAGGGTCATGAGTTTAAGCCCCACACTGGACTCTGCTCTGGGTATGGAGCCTACTTTAAAAAAAAAAAAAAGAAAAAAGGGACAAGCAAAGAAGCTTAATGTTACCTAAGACCTTGCACAATTGGCTTCGGTATCCTCTAACGAGGAGGTCATCAGGCACTGTCACTGGTCAACGTTCAAAGATCATTTCAAGAGAGCTGTGTACAGAACAGCCCCGGGACAACTAGCCAAGGCCCAGTCCTACTGTCCTAGGAGCAGATGCTCCATATCCCTGTGACCAGGGAGCAGAGCCATTCCTGTCCCCAGTAATGACAGCACCCCCTAATCATCTTTGGGATGAGAGAGAAGCAAAAAACAAAACAAAGCAAAACCAAAAAACCAATTATCAGTCAAGAGAAGGAAAAAATGTATTGGTTCCTGTTTGGGGATAATGGTGATGATTCTGTCCAATCTAGCAAAAAGGTGAAAACTTGGGATGCCTGGGTGGCTCAGTCGGTTGAGCTGATGCCTTCGGCTCAGGTCATGATCCCAGGGTCATGGGATCGAGTCCCGCATCCGGCTCCTTGCTCAGCGGGGAGCCTGCTTCTCTCTCCACCTCTACCTGCCACTCTGCCTGCATTTGTGTGTGCGCTCTCTCTCTCTCTCTCTCTGATAAATGGATAAATAAAAATCTTTAAAAAAAAAAAAGTGAAAACTTTGACTCTTTTCTAAGAGGTATTTTTCTAGAGGTACCTGCGTGGCTTAGTCGGTTAAGCATCTGACTCTTGGTTTCAGCTCAAGTCATGTGTGATCTCAGGGTCCTGGGCTCAAACCCTGCATTGAGCTCTCTGCCCAGTGGTGAGAATACTTGAGGATTTTCTCCCTGTGTTCCCCCCCACCCCTGCCCCCTCTAAAATAAATAAATCTTAAAAGAAAGTAATTTTTCTACTCTAAAGTACCACATGTACTATAAGCTAAGCTGTAGGTAACTGCTCATTTATTTTTATTTTTTGAATTATCATACAGAATTGACTCTTTGGAGGGGTATACGCTTTTGCAAATTTTAACCTCATTGATTTTTTTCAAATTTATTTATTTAAGTAATCTCTATACCCACCATGGGGCTCAAACCCACGACCCCAAGATCAAGAGTAGCATGCTCTTCTGACTGAACCAGCCAGGCACCCCATCACTGATTAAGAGTATGATTCATTCTTTTATTTCTTTATTTTTAAAAATTGTATTTATTTTTTTTTTGAGAGAGAGAGTACACTTGAGTGGGGAGAGGGACAGAGGGAGAGGGAGAAGCAGGCTCCCCGCCGAGCAGAGAGCCCGATTGCGGGACTCCATTCCAGGACCCTGAAATCATGATCTGAGCCGAAGGCAGAGGCTTAACCCACTGAGCCACTGAGGGGCCCCACCCCTGATTTTTTTTCAAGCAAAAGTTGCTGTGTGTGTGTTTATTAAGACATTTCTATTAATTTCCATAAGCCCTGCTGGCTCAGTAAATCATTATCCATATATCATCAAACATGCAAGAGAGTTTCTGAGACGATATATCAAGACTGGCTTTTCGGGGGACCTGGGTGGCTCAGTGGATTAAGCCTCTGCCTTCGGCTCGGGTCATGATCTCCGGGTCCTGGGATCGGGCCCTGCATCGGGCTCTCTGCTCAGCAGGGAGCCTGCTTCCCCCTCTCTCTGCCTGCCTCTCTGCCTACTTGTGATCTCTTGTCTGTCAAATAAATAAATTTTAAAAATCTTAAAAAAAAAAAAGACTGGCTTTTCTTACGGCTTAGCTAGGTTTTAAGTACTGTCTTTGCAAGTCTGAGGAATGGTATAATCTGTACAGTAGAGCTTTGCCCTCTCCATTCCCCAAGACAAAACTTCCACTGCTGGGAGAAAAACCCACCGTACGAACAAGCGACATAGTGTTTTCTTTTTAACAACGGGGAAATTTGAAAAATACCGTACAGGAAGGAGGGGAAGGATGGCGACCCGATGTGACTGCTTCTTTCATTTTTTTCTGAAGCAACTGCTAAGATTTCTGTAGTAGGACTAAAGGTCAGAAAATAATACCTGTACCTAAGTTGTGATAGCTTTTATTAGCTTTGGGTTTCCTTCTTGGAGATAAGAATCTTGGTCGTGTATGTTTGCTACCCCACAATTAGAATAGATTACCAGTTTATTAAAACAAGGATACAAAGTCAGGAACAGGCACATAGAAGAGATGCATAGAGCAAGGCATGTGAGAAGGACCCGCACCTTCGCCCTCCGATCCCACCACAGTCCCAGCGCCTCACACCGTCCGCTAACCCCGAGGCAGCTCATAAATGATTTTATTTTATTTTTAAAAAGATTTTATTTATTTGAGAGAAAGAGCTTGATCGGAGGGGGAAAGGAAGAGGGAGAAGCAGGCTCCTCGCTGAGCAGGGAGCCCCACAAAGGGCTCCAACCCAGGACCCTGGGATCATGACCTGAGCCAAACACCGATGCTTAACTGGCTGAGCCCCCGCAGGCGCCTCTCATACATGTTTTTAAAGCCACAATTCTTGTTAGTTCATATTGCACAATGAGTCTTCAACACTACAACTCAAAAAAAAAAAAAAGAAAGAAAGAAAGAAAAAAACCCCCACAAGTTACACCACAGGATTTGAACTATGGTCTCAAAAGAGTCTATCACATGGTTGGGGCAGGGCTGGTGGCTCCGTCGTGAAGAGCCTGCCTCCGGATAAGGTCACGATGGTCCCAGGATTGAGCCACGCATTGGGCTCCCTGCTTCTCCCTCTCCCACTCCCCCTGCTTGTGTTCCCTCTCCCGCTGTTTCTCTCTCTGTCAAATAAATAAATAATCTTTTAAAAAAACACATGGGTAGTATTACAAATTTTATTTATTTATTCATTTGTGAAGATTTTATTTATTTGAGAGAGACACAACACACAGCGAGAGAGGGAACACAAGCAGGGGGAGTGGGAGGGGAGAAGCAGGCTTCCCGCCGAGCAGGGAGCCAGACACGGGACTTGATCCCTCCATCCCAAGATCATGACCCGAGCCACCCAGGTACTGCTTGAACCTAGCTTTTTCAACAAATAAGTGGAAGAAAAAAATTGTCGAGTGGAAACTTATGCATTAAAAGAGGCTTAGGATTCTTATCAACCAACTGCGACATGTAGACTTTGTCTGGACCTTGATTTGAACAAACTAACTGTGGAGAGTTTTTTATGAAACATTTGAGTATTGATTATAATGACCGCAAGAAATGTTTAAAATTTCCAATTGTGATAATGGTATTGGGAGTGTGTTAAAAATACTTTAAAGATACATACTAACAGTCTTTATGGATATGATATCAGATTTGCTTCAAGTTAACATGGAGGGGAACTGGGGGGAGGTACAGGGGATAATTATTGGACATGGGTGAAAAGTAGATGGGGTTTATTGTCTTATCCCTTCTACCTTTGTACATGGTTGACTATTTCCACAATTAATATTTAAAAATGTAAATCAGGTCATAAAACCCCACTGAAAATCGATTAAAGGCTTCCCATGATAAATTCCTATTAAAATTGAAAGTCTCTCTGTTGGCCCACAATGCCAAATGGGGTCTGCACGGGCCTACGTCTCGGCTCTCACGTTTGCCATCACACTTCCTCCGGCTCACCCTCACCCTCAACACCCCCACGCGTGCTTTTCCTCAGACTGGAGCAGTCTTTCCCAGACCTTCACATAACCAGTTCTCTTTCCCTATTTAGGACCCAGTTCATCCTCCTCGTCCTCAGCAAGGCCTTCCCTGTCCTCCCTATCTAAAGAAGCGCGCCCCGCCACTCCCAGTCTGTCCCCTTAGCTTGATTTCTTTTCTTTTTTTTTTTTTTTTAAGATTTATTTATTTGACAGACAGAGATCACAAGTAGGCAGAGAGGCAGGCAGAGAGAGAGGGGAAAGCAAGCTCCCCGCCAAGCAGAGAGCCCGATGCGGGGCTCGATCCCAGGACCCTGGGATCATGACCTGAGCCGAAGGCAGAGGCTTTAACCCACTGAGCCACCCAGGCGCCCCTTGATTTCTTTTCTTCACTGTAGTTGACTAAGTAATAGAATTTCAGGGCGTGATTTGTTTACTTGTTTAATGCCTCCGTCTCCCACCAGATTATCGGCTCCATAAAGGCACTATTCCTCAGGTAGCCCCTGTGCCTAAAACCGTGTCTGGGCATTATTAAATATTTATTGAATAGATGAGTGTACTCATGAAGAAAACCATCTACCCCCACACTCCGCCCAGACACAGAGAACCACATCTTTCTGCCTCCATTACCTGGGCTTTGCAGTCCCATGCCTTCATTAGCATTTTGTCTGTTGTGTGTGTGTTTTTTTTTAAGATTTTATTTTATTTATTTGACAGAGATCACAAGTAGGCAGAGAGGCAGGCAGGGGCTGGGGGGGAGGGGGAAGCAGGCTCCCTGCTGAGCAGAGAGCCCTATGTGGGGCTTGATCCCAGGACCCTAGGACCATGACCTGAGCCGAAGGCAGAGGCTTTAACCCACGGAGTCACCCAGGCGCCCCAGCATTTTGTCTGTTTTATTTTTCTTGACTGTCCAGTCCAGGCAAATGGTTTGACCATTAACAGCCAGTTTGCCTTCTGAGGTCATCTGAATTCCCAGGCCTTGATGTTTCCACCAATCTTCTAATGTTGTACCGGGTTCTTGCCCAATCCTGAACCGAAAGACATACCTTAGACCAAACCTCAACCTCAATGAATTCTGGCTTTACCTTGCTCTAGACACTGCCAAAGCTTTGCCAGGTAGGGTTTTTCCTTCCGTGAGTAGCAACCACCTCAATCTATCTTATAGTGTTGTGTTGGTGGTACGTGGAGAGCAAGCTTTTCACAAGAGGCCTACAATCCACACACAGCAACCAAACTCAGTATTTTAATGGGGTGGGGAAGGGGAGGGGGCGGGGCATTAGAAACAATCAGTAACAGTGCCTTGCCCTGAGATTTTGGAGTCCGGGGCAAAAAGAAAAATCAGTAATAACGATCTTATCTTTAATCTTGCTTAGTGCTCCGATAAATTACACCGGAGGTGAGTGCCTCATTTCTCTCACCCTATTCCCAGGACTGTTCCTAAAAACTGGTGCAGTAAATAAGGACGAAGCGCATAGTTTTAAAAAGCAGTGGATGGGGCGCCTGGGTGGCTCAGCGGGTTAGGCCTCTGCCTTCCGCTGGGGCCGTGGTCTCACGGTCCTGGGATCGAGCCCCGCGTCCGGCTCTCTGCTCCCCGGAGAGCCTGCTTCCCCCACCCTCTCTCTCTTACTTGTGATCTCTGTCAAGCAAATGAATAAAATTTTAAAAAATAAATAAAAAATAAAAAACAGTGGATGACTATCCCGTTTCAAGTTCTAAGGGTGTGCTAGGGAGATAAAGGAGATGGCTTAACGAGCTGATCTTCATTACAGTGGTAGGAACTCAAAAAGTAACTAAAATCCGGAGCTATCGCATATTTTATGTAATCAGAATTAAAAACACAACTGGTTAAAAGCCGCTGCCTCCGAGGATGGGGAGCTTTTGCTTTTCATTACAAATTCTCCGAAACCAGGTTTCCTCGACACGGACATCTATTGCTTTGATGACGAAGGTGGTAACTGTGAAAGCAACGAAGTCTGGATTCCAAGCCGTGTGAGCGGCCCGCTCGGTCCCATTCCGGTCCACACCCACCCCATACAAGGGGAGGAGGGCCCGCGCCCCACACCCAGCTCCCCGAAGCCAGCGTTTCTGGCAGCAAGGAGGCGATTATCTCAACACGAGGTAACTGGAGGCCTCTTCCCAGGGCGACTTTTGCCCTCCTCCTCTCTTTTCTCCAGTCCGGGAGGGTCTGGGGAAGCCCTACGCCAACCCTCCCCAGCAACGCCGCGCGGCCCAGAAGTTGAAATCACCCCCACCCGCGGGCCCCCACCGCGGACCTCCTGCCCTCAGGCCTCAGCACCGGGACCCGGAAGCCGCGCGCCCCACGCGTCCCAAGGCGCAGGCGCACTCCTCCTCAGCCGCCTTGTCCCGCCCCTTCCGTACCTCCTCGCCAACCTGTTGGGGCGTCGCTGCGGCCTTGGGCGCCCGGTTTCCGCCCCGCGCGGTCGCGTGACGAGGGAGGGGCGGGTTAGCAGGAGCGCCGGGCTGTCCTCCCTCCCCGCCCCCCGGGGCAATCTCTTGGCGGTCTTCCGGGGTTGCCTCCCCCGGGGGGGCCGCTGTTAGGAATCCCGGGATCGAGAGCGGAGGACTCGCCCGCCCCACCGCAGGGTACGGTCGCCGCGCCCACGCCGCCGCCGCCTCCGCCTCCGCCTTCGCCTGGCCCGCGGTGAAGAAGAGGGGCGGGCCGGGGCGGGCCGGGGCGGGCCGAGGCGGGCCGAGGCGAGCGGGGGCGGGGCCTCGCGGGTCCTGGGGCGGCTCTTAGGGCCCGGCCCGCGCTGCAGCTGCGGACACCCGTCGCCGCCCTCGCCACCGCTTCGACCTCTGCCGCCACCGCCGTTGCGTGTCGCCACCATGAACCAAGATCTTCGCAGGGAGCGGGAAGCCGCCAGCTTCAACCCGGAGCTGCTCACGCACGTCCTGGACGGCAGCCCCGAGAACACCCGGCGCCGCCGAGAGATCGGTGAGGGCGGCGGGCCAGGCCTCCCTCCTTCCCCGGGCGCGGCCCCAGACTCGCTCGAGGAGGAGTCGGGAGGCGCTGTGGAGCGTGAGCCGCTGCGCCGGGCTCAGCTTTGGGGGAGCCGGGGCCCCCACCCCCAGGGCCGGCCTGTGGCGGGGTGAGGGGTGTCGGCCCACCTGCCCGCGCTCCGAAAACCCGCAGGGATTCCAGGAGGCGTCGCGGAGTCCTGCGTCTCGGTCTTCCTCTTGATGCCCTCTCGCCCTCTTCCAGAGAACCTGATTCTGAATGACCCGGACTTCCAGCACGAGGACTTGAATTTCCTCACTCGCAGCCAGCGCTACGAGGTGGCCGTTAGGAAGAGTGCCAACATGGTGAAGAAGATGCGGGAATTCGGCATCGCGGACCCCGAGGAGATCATGTGGTTTAAAAAGTAGGTATGGGGGCGCCTGAGTGGCTCAGTGGGTTAAAGCCTCTGCCTTTGGCTCAGGTCATGATCCCAGAGTCCTGGGATCGAGCCCCGCATCGGGCTCTCTGCTCCGCAGGAAGCCTGCTTCCTCCTCTCTCTCTGCCTGCCTCTCTGCCTACTTGTGATCTCTGTCTGTCAAATAAATAAATAAATAAATAAATAAATAAATCTTTAAAAAGTAGGTATGCCTTCGCCCCGATCAAGTGCCCGAGCGCCAGCCTTCATTTAAACGCGCAGCCCGCGGTGTCCTTTTCCATCGTGCTCGACGTCGGCCGGCTCAGCCTGCGTATTTGCACCCCACTTGCAAGTGATGTGAGCGAAAACCGGGGTTGGCTTTTGTGTTGAAGTCTTTTAAAGGGATGACGTTGGTAGAATGCTGATCGGGAATGGAGAGGCTGCGGTCTTCGTTCCCAGGAATCAGTACCACTTCCTTTGGCCCAGACATCTCAGTGCGGAGTGATTTAAATTGCAAAATGCCTTTGCTTTTTGTAGCAAGGAGGTTTGCTAAATTTAGAGGCGGAGTTCGATTTTTGGTTGCAAGACCAAACAATGTTTTGGAGCAATAACAGATTGTATTTCAGTATGAGCATATAAAGCTTGAGTTTAGACGGAGGGGCCGTGTGGGGTAGATGAAGAACACGAGTCAAACTTCAGAGCGAATATATAAAGAACCTAGCATTCTTGAATTTGGTGGCAGTGTTATTTAAATGGCTTGTGTTACTTAAATGGAACAGGAGACCTCCTAAAACCATGCCTTGGTACTAATGCTGGAAAGAGTAGTACTTTTTCTTTTTCCAGATCATCTGTTTTTTGTTGTGTTATGTTTCTTAATTAGAAGTAAAGCAGTTTTTTTTTTTTCTTTATCTCAATGAGCACTAATTACAGGACCGAGTACAAGATTTCTTTGACCTCTATGCTGTCTTAGACTTCTCATTCATTCCTGGGCACTTCCTTTTTTGGGGAGCTTTTAGCATTTTAGAAGTCCATTATTTTCATCAATAAAGATTAAACGATACGAATGGTATGTATTCAAGAGCCAAGAAAAAGGGAACATGTTACAAGTTTTGCCTTTATACAGTGATGGAAATTTCTTCTTTATTCTACTGTCTCTCAGACATCTAATTTTTTCAGTCTAACCTGTTTAGTGTTTGGGGGAATGGAATCATTTACTGTAGCCCTTAGGACTGAGAATTCCTCTCCTTTTTAGTCATAAAATTATGATTTACTTCTTTTGAGTAGTCAGAATCAAAGTTATTTATCAAATTCCAAATGTCCTTTTTTGCTTTTGAAGTTTGTAACTCACGGTTGTGGGGATATTGAGGTAGAGTGCCTCCTGGAAGATTATGTTTCTGAATCACCTGAGTTGGGTTTTAGGTAAACTTCAGGAATGTAAGATTTTATCCTTTTTTAAACAACCCCCAAAAAGGGATTTGTTCTGTTTTACTTCTAAGTGGTTGATGCACTGCGTTTCAGAATTGATGAGCTACCGTAGTCAGTATTGGTTCGTAGTGTGTAAGCAGAGTGGAGTGAAGTCACAATGAAACAGAGCCAGTGCCTTTATATGGGTTAAAACAGCAGGTGACGGGACGCCTGGGTGGCTCAATTGGTTAAGCGGCTGCCTTCGGCTCAGGTCATGATCCCAGCGTCCTGGGATCGAGTCCCACATTGGTCTCCTTGCTTGGCGGGGAGCCTGCTTCTCCCTCTGCCTCTGCCTGTGCTCGCTCGCTCTCTCTCCCTCTCTCTCTCTCTGACAAATTAAAAAAAAAAAAAAAAAAAAAACACAGCAGGTGATGTGACCCGGTTGTTTTGCCTGTCATTTTTTATGATACAGAACTTGCTGTTTGGGGATTATAGGATACAAAGGATTTTTTCGTTTTGTTTCTTTAAAGATTTTACTTACTTATTTGACACAGAGAGAGCAGAAGTAGGGGAAGCAGCAGGCAGAGGGAGAGGGAGAAGCAGGCTCCAGGCCTGGCTTGACCCCAGGATGCCGGGATCATGCAAGACTGGAGCCCAAGAGAGCCAGGCGGCTCTATAGTACAAAGTTTAACATACCTTTTGACATCCTTCCAGTATCTCTAGGATAGGACAGGGAGATCAACTTATGTGAAAGAAGGGGATTAAAAATTAGTCTTGGCAGTTACTAAATGCTATTGAATCCAAGCCCGCCATTGACTGTAGCTCACACCCAAGTTTCATGTCCCACTAAGAAAGAAAAAGTGCTGCCAATTAACTATGACCTCCTATTATTTGTGAGATGCGCCTGCTTTTGTAAATGCTCTGTTGGTGCCGTATTGCCAGAACTGTTGAAATATAGCAGTATTTCTCTTTCAAGGGATTTTGAATGTTTCCTGGTTTCTTTTTTTCTTTTCTTTTTTTTTTTAAGATGTTATTTATTTATTTGACAGAGAGAGACACAGTAAGAGAGGGAACACAAGCAGGGGGCGTGGGAGAGGGAGAAGCAGACTCCCCTGCTGAGCGGGGATCCTGACGTGGGGCTCAATCCCAGGACCCTGGGATCCTGACCTAAGCCAAAGGCAGATGCTTAATGACTGAGCCACCCAGGCACCCTAAGCATTTACTGGTTTCTTTACAATTATTTCTCATATCTCAAAATTCATATATGGAAATATCTTGAAGTTGATGGAAAATTAGTAAGATACTTTGAGATTTCTCAACTTGAGCAGTAGAAGAATTGTTCTCTCCAGGCCTTGGTGAAAAAACCTTGCTGTTTGGGGAATGTAAAAATTGTTTTCCTAATCTCTCCCATAATTTTGTCTTTTATTTATCCTGTTTCCTACGAAAAGAAAACTAAAGTAATTTAAAATTCTAATGAAGATCAGCCATGGTTTCTGTTACCCTCCTTAGGTTTTTCATTTCTTAATTTTTCTTTTTTTAAGATTTATTTATTTGTTTGATAGAGAGACACCTAGAGAGGGAACAGAAGCAGGGGGAGTGGGAGAGGGAGAAGCAGGCTTCCCGCCACGCAGAGACTCCAGGGGCTCGATCCCAGGACCGCGGGATCATGATCTGAGCTAACAGTAGACGCTTAACAACTGAGCCACCCAGGCTTCCCCCTCCTTAGGTTTTTAAAGTTGATTCCTTGAAAAGCATCTTCAGAAGTGATTAAACATAATTTTAAAATGAGCACTGATATTTTGTTCATGAGTTGATTTTCAGGTATCCTCAAAAAAGAATCTCAGTATGTTTATTAACATAAACATTCAACAGTCTTTGTTTTGTGTCACCAATTTTTCCCTCTGAATTTCTTAGAATTATATTGTGTCAGTATCATGATCTCACATAACCAACCCCACAGCCTCCCTTCCCTTCCAGGGAATAGGAGTGTCTTATGTTGCCCCCATTTTTGGCACCTAAACCACTGCTTCTCTTCCTCAGAAACTCTCGTAAGTTCGTTTCCTCTTTTAGTAAAGTGTAATTGTTAGGGAATGCTGTGGGGCTCTTGCCTTTGAGAGAATGACGTCTACCTCATCAAGCGTGGAACTCCCACTTTGATGTGGCAGGGCACTGCTTCTCCACCGTCCAGCGGCCGCCAGCTCCTGTTGACCCAAGTCACTTGGAAGCTGACTCACTTCTGTTCACGCCCCCCCCCCCCTTTTTTTCCTCTCCCTCCAGTCACTTTAAATTGACATTCAATATTGGTGTAAACATTATGGAACCTCCAGGTTAAAAAGGCATTTTTGATATTCCTTGGATGCAAGCGTTCCTTAGGTGTTTCAGTCTGCCCCCAGTACCCCTAAAAGGTGATCTTCGAGCCTCAAAGTGAATTGGCAGCCTTCCGCCTCCTTTTTTTTAAAAATTCAGGCCTTGCTCACTGGACAGACCACGATAAACTGGTGACACTGCTTCGTATTCATTCCTCTAGCAGTCATGAGGATCAGTTAAGTGCTCCTTACTTTGTACTTTGAGCTCTTTATAGAGATAGAACAAAGTAGACACCAATAAGACTTTTCACAGTGTAGCCAAAGCTGACTGGTATAGGTGATTTGTATTTTGACTATTTCAAGATTGTGTTTTATGAGAAAATAGTTGGAGACAGGATTTCAGTGTGATTGGAGTTCCCTTAATCTGGAGTAAACATCAAACACCATCAGAGATAAATTTGTAACATTCTCCCATTTCTGTTTACCCAGCTGCAAACTCTGAAGACCTTTAGAGATCTGTGGTTTGGCCCTGGGATGGGTATTTACTATCCTGGATATTTGCTTTGGTGTTACCTAGGGAAAGATTAACCTATTCTTCAGCAACTGTTGTTACTAGCTCCACGAATAAATATTCCATGGAGTTCCTTTTGATTTTCAAAACAAGTAAAACTAGAAAATAAAGCAAACACGCACACTCCAGAGAATACGATAAAACCAACAGATGACACCAACAAAACAAAACAAAAAAAACCCAAAAGGGATTCTTAGGCTAAAACCTGAGGTAGAATTTGCTTCCTGGCTGAAGTGTAGAATTAAAGAATTCTGGCTGTGAAACGACTTGGGTGGGGAAGGGGTGGGTAGCACTGGATTTGGCCTTTTAGGTGGGAAAATGGTAAATTTTTCGTTTAATTTCTTAAGAGAATGGTGGAAATTTTCCCAGCCTCAATGCTGAAGGCCATAGTTGTCTGGCAAGAATGCGTGATAGAATATGCACTTTCTGGAGTAAGGCTGAGGTCCTTTTCTTTTCTCTCCTGTAGAATACAGTTGGTCAATTTTGTGGAACCTGTGGGCCTCAATTTCTCCATGTTTATTCCTACCTTGCTGAATCAGGGCACCACTGCTCAGCAGGAGAAATGGCTGCTTTCATCCAAAGGACTCCAGATAATTGGCACCTACACCCAGACGGAAATGGGCCACGGTTAGTCCACATTTGAGGGTCAGTGGGTAACCCACCTCAGGACTTAAACTGATAAGTGACTCCTGATGTTTGGTTTTTCCTGCTGCTACACTTTTGGGATTTCGTCTTTCAGTTGTTAAGCCTTAAAATTCAGCTTCTCATTTTCTCATAGATCATTTCCCCATAAACTGGTCCAAGACTCTAGCCTGAAACATCCTTCATTGTTATTTCTAAAAGTCTTTTTACCCTTGCTGCATATACCCCGTTTTAATGGCTGTTGAGCAGTTTGAAAAGATGAGATTGAAAATGCAGCAAAATTGCGTTGGCGTCTAATTATAAAGAGAGACTTTGTTGGAAGTTCTTGGGAGTGTTAATGCCTTAGCAATATCTGGAAGTTGCCTCTCTGCTTTAGTGAAGCCAAAGATGTGGACTTTAAGGGGGACAGAGGATTAGAGCATTTAAGTGTCTTACTCTTTATTGCCCACTAGCAGGCTTAGAAGGCAGGTTGGAAAAAAGTGCATGATTCTTTTCATTTGGTTACAACAGTCTTTTTTTATACTTTTTTCTTTACATATTTCTGGACTTTGGATTGCCAGTCATTCTTGGTTAAATTGTTCATCATAAGGGGCACCTGGGTGGCTCAGTCGGTTAAGCGTCCAACTGAGGTCTTGATCTCAGAGTCATGAGTTCGAGCCCCACATTGGACTCCATGCTGGGCGTGGTGTCCACTTAAAAAAAAAAATTGTTTATAAACGGCCAGCTCCTTTCAAAAAGTTTGTGTTGGGGCGCCTGGGTGGCTCAGTGGGTTAAAGCCTCTGCCTTCGGCTCAGGTCATGATTCCAGGGTCCTGGGATCGAGCCCCACATCGGGCTCTCTGCTCTGCAGGAAGCCTGCTTCCTCCTCTCTCTCTGCCTGCCTCTCTGCCTACTTGTGATCTCTCTCTGTGAAATAAATAAATAAAATCTTAAAAAAAAAAAAAAAGTTTGTGTTTGGTCTGAATGAGAAGAAGGTTCGTTTTCACAGACAAGGCCATTGGGAGGTTTGGGGGTTTCAGATTTGAGCTGCCTAGTGTCATTCCCTAATTTATCATAAGGCCACCATTATGTTAATAAGGGGAAGAGGAGGAGATACAAATAGCATGAAGACTTCATTTTTGTGTTTGATTTAGTGCTTTTTGGTTTGGTGAAATGGTTTAAGGAAATGTTCTTTATCATAATCCCCATGAGAACTGCAGATTCTGGTCGTGATGTTGTCTTACGAACACCCTGCCCGAACACCCAGCACTTTGCCTTCAGGATAGCCGATACTGAAATAAGCAGCCTGAAGAAAGGTTTCCTAAGGGAAGGAATATAACACTCATCCAGGTCTTCATGTCTGGGGGCTGGGGGCTGGGGGGGAGGGGGGGAGTGTGTGTGTGTGTGTGTGTGTGTGTGTGTGTGTGTGTTGTAATCTTGAAATAGCTTTGTGGTACAGAACCCTTCTTCTGTTTAAGTATGCGTCCTTGTGGAATTTCTTTGACTTATAGTCCACGCTATTCATAGAGGGCATAAAGATCTAAATTTTTCTGAGGCTAAATGGGTTTGATATGTGTGTCTCTCTGGTCTAACCCTTCCGCTTCTATAAAGTACGTCGTAAATGCATATTTGCCCTAAATTTTGAAGGAGAGGAAGAAACGAGGACTTGAAGTTTCTGGTCTGAGGAGCCCAGAAATTCGTCTGAGGTCCTGTGTTGTTCTGGGTGAGTTGGCATTTTTCGTGAGTTTTCTTTCCCTTATTGCTTCTCTCTTTCGGGTGATTTCTTGTACTTGAACCCACTTTGTCTTAAGCTCTTATATTTTCGAGAAGAGTTGTGACGTCAGGTCTTGTTTCCCGCTGGAGCCTTGTCCGTTCGCATCGGGGTTTGTTGGGCTTCGGCCACCGCTGTCCTTTTCCCCGGGGGCACCAGTCAGTCTGGGGGTGAATTCGCGTCCTGCGACAGTGCAGCCTTGTGTAGAACAATCAGTCCTTTGACATCAGAGGGACAGGAAATAAAGCAACTCGTGCAGATGGAGGGTGGCGGGTTCAATCCGGAGACCAGAATGTTGACCGGTCAGCAGTGGTTACCTCAGGCGCCACGGAATTGGCTCTGCCTTCGAGGTGGGATTCTCTCAGCTCTAGGATGCTGCTGGCAAGTGAGGAGACAGCCCCGCCCCGGCGCCTTCCAGGATCCTGAAGAGTCTTAAAGTTCAGTCCCCCGCACGACATCTCCGTCACCTGCTTTCTCTCTTCCCTCCTCTGAATACTCACCTGTCTGTGGAGGCCCACAGACCGCGACACACGCTTGGTCTGGAGCCTTCCTTGCTCCAGGGCAGAGGTCTGGGCTCAGGGCCGCGCCCTCTCCCAGGGGTTCTGGTGCCGAAGGGACCGTCCGTGGAGCGTGGCCCAGCAGGAACCCTCCTCACCCTGCATTTCTCCAGGTCCCAAAGCAGGCAGTACGCTTGGTCTTCACAGGTACGTGGTCACTTCAAGTCCTTGGCCGCCTTACGGCAATTCTCCTTCCTTTGTTTTCTGCTCTTGTCATCCAAGAAAGTAGAGCTTCTGCAATACCCGGTTCCCTTCCTTGCAGATGGCGCAGTACTCAGGTAGGAACTAACGCGCTCTCTTCCTTTGGAACTTGAGAAATAGACAGTGAACGTGGTTGTGCCCATCACTAGTCTTTCTGCCCCGCGTTTTCACCTGTCTGTCTCCTGTCCTCTTCCTTCCCACTGAGTCTCTTCCCCGTTGGAGCCCATGCGGCTCGCTCCCTAGGTCTGGAGGCTCTTCTAATTCCCCATAGTGATTGTTCGTAACAATATAAACTCTGCAAAAACCAGGGCCTTTGGGGTTATGCCTTCAGAATAACTTTCTCAGAAGTAAATTACTGCATTGAAAAGAGGGACTATTCAGTAGCTTTTGTCGCATAATTAAGACTTCTGGAAACACAGAACCGGTTTATAGTGTATTTAGCGGATTATTAGTGTGCTCTGTCTCCAGAAGCCCCATCAATGTGGTTGCTTTAATGTTTTTTGCTACTTTAATACATATCTAAGAGTTAAAGTTTTCATTTTCCAATGCCAGCGAGCCTGGACGTGTTGGCTTACTGTCTGTATTTCCTGTGTATAAACTGGGTTTTTCTCCTTTGCGTGTTGATTGGATAGAATCTGTACGTTGATATTGCATGATTATGTTGGATGCTTCAAGTATTTTTTCTGTTGCCTTCTGTTTTGTTAAACGTTTTGGCCTTACGTATAGAATACATCCTTCTCTGAATAGGTACACATTTTTTTTCTTCATATCTTGGATAATTGTTCTCTTATTTTCTTCTAGTTTTTTTGTTTGATTTATGTTTAATGCTTTGACTTGTATATGGTGTAGAATGATGAATGAATCCCATGCTGTTTTTATGTTTATTAGCTAGTAGTTTTTTTTCCCCGTTGTTCTTTCCAGTTCTTCTTAAGAGTTTTATTAAGAGTTTCAGTTTATTTCTGGAACCTTAACATGTATTTATTAGTCCCTTTGTTTTTCTCCTAACATCATAAACATTGGTTCATTGTTGCTTTGTAAGATATTTAAAAATCTGATAGGATAAGCCTGCTGTTATATTTTAAGACCCTCATATTTGGTGTTCTTGTATACTTACTCTTCTAGGCGAATACCAGTTTTAATTTGTTAAATTCTAAATTATATTCTGCAGGAATTTCAAATCCAGGTTACATTAAATCCTTGTATTTCTTGGGAAGTATTATCTTTATTATAATAGAGGACTGACTTTTTGATTAGGAATTAGCAATTTCTTTCCTGTTAGGTAGAACTTCTTTTATTCATCCTATTAGGTATTGATTTTTTTTCCTAGTTAAATCCTTAATATCCTGAGCTAAGTTATGTAACAGATTTTAAATATTTTGTTGTGTTTGTAAATTGCTTTTCTCTTTACTGAGGTTTCTGCTTAAAGCGTCTTGATGGATAAGAATGCAGTGATTTTTTCTTTTCCTTAGAGCATACAGCTTTTCTAAATTTATTTATTATTGGTGGTATTTTGTTGTTGTTGATTCCTAGGATTATAATCATGCTGCCCACAGAGATGCTATTTTAAGTCCTTCCTTTTTTAATGTATTATTAATCTAATCATTTTGTCCTCAGCATTGGCTGCCAGCCCTAGGTCATGTAGAGGGAGAGACTGGAAAGGCCTTTTAGTGTTACGGTTTTAAAAGGATTAACGGTAGCACTTCATCAAAGTAAAATGTTGGAGCTTTGTGATTTTAAAATAAAGGATATCTTTATTTTATTTTATTTTATTTTTATCTTTATCATCCATAACCAACTTTTTACAACAAATACTTGATTTAAGTCAAAAAAACTATCCAGGTCACTTTCCCCTTGTAACATGTCTAAATTTCATCCACTTGTGCATAATCCTTACACTGGTCACAAGAGATCTTTTTCTCCTAAAAACGTTCTTCAGTCTCAGAGCGGTTTCTGATTACAGTAGTTTCCCCTGCCCTACTCTGTTTTGCGGTAATGCTGGCATTGGTTTTTCCATTATCCAGCACACTGATGGAGACCCCTGTGGGTCTGATGGGCTGCTTCAGAGTGGCCAGTCCCTCCCCAGGAATCGCTCTGGGTTCTAGCAATGCCAAGTAGGCTTTCAGCACTGAAAGTGGCAGGTCCCAGGCCGCAGGGGTCAGTCCTGGTTCCACTGGTTTCCTCCTATCAGGTCCCAGGTGTACGCTGATTTTTCTTCCTAGGCACCGTTCTTTTATTTTTTATTTTTATTTATTTATTTTTTTAAAAGATTTTATTTATTTATTTGACACAGAGAGAGAGAGATCACAAGCAGGCAGAGAGGCAAGCAGAGAGAGGGGAGTAAGCAGGCCTCTGCTGAGCAGAGCCCGATATGGGGCTTGATCCCAGGACCCTGAGACTGTGACCTGCGCTGAAGGCAGAGGATTAACCCACTGAGCCACCCAGGTGCCCCGGCACCGTTCTTTTAAAACCCAGAGGCAAAGGCATTCCTCCTTGAGAGGGAAAGCACTCTCTCATCACGCGATTATGTTTTTCTGGAGGGTTTCCACTGTTTTTAACTCTTTATTTTGAAATGCTTATAAATCCATAGGAAGTTGCAGAAGTAGTACAGAGAGGTTCCGTGGGCCTCCCCTGCAGTTGCCACCAGCGCTAAGGTGTTACGGGGACTTGCCTTTGCCACTGGCAGAGAGCGCAGCTCTGTGGGCAGCTCTCCTGGGTGTCTCTGGTGTCCTTCTCATCGTGCTCGGTCCTGGCTGCACTTGTACGAGAATTTCCACAGCCAGAAGATGTGATCAGGTGGTGGGATTCTTGTCCTCCTTCTGCCATTATCTTCCTGATCTGAAAGCACTTCCCTCACCTCAGCCTAATTTTTTTATAAAGTGGGTCACACAGCCTTTGATTTTTCTGTGATTGGGTAACAAAGTAACCATTGCAGTCAGAAGACAGAGCTGACCAGCCCTCCTGTGAGCAGCCGGTGCACCACCCGTGTTTTCCTCCTTCCTTTCCAGACAAACTGAGAGGGTTTTTTGGTTTGAGGTTTTTAAAAAAGATTTTATTTATTTATTTGACAGAGATCACAAGCAGGCAGACAGAGAGGAGGAAGCAGGCTTCCCACTGAGCAGAGAGCCCCATGTGGGGCTTGATCCCAGGACCCTGGGATCATGACCTGAGCCGAAGGCAAAGGCTTTAACCCACTGAGCCACCCAGGGGCCCCAAACTGAGAGGTTTTAAAACTGAAAGGTCACATAGGCTAATTTCTAAGATAATTAAAGAGAATAATAAGGAACAGTATAGAGTCGGTTAAGCTAGATCTGGAAGTTCAGTGGGATTCCAGTAATGTGACAAGATAATGAAGACATTTCAATCTATTTCCTACTAGAAAGTAATTCACACAGAAGTCTAAGGCATCTGCAAATTTTAAGTGGAAAAGAATGACTTTAGAAAGTGGATTCAGGGGACACCTGGGTGGCTCAGTGGGTTAAAGCCTCTGCCTTCGGCTCAGGTCATGATCCCAGGGTCCTGGGATCGAGCCCCGCATCGGACTTTCTGCTCAGCAAGGAGCCTGCTTCTCCCTCTCTCTCTGTCTACCTCTCTGCCTACTTGTGATCTCTGTCAAATAAATAAATAAAATCTTAAAAAAAAAAAAAAAGTGGATTCAGGGGCGCCTGTCTGGCTCAGTCGTAAATAAAGAAAGAAATGGATTCAGAATTACTAAAACTAAAGTGTTTATTATCAGTAGTGATAATTCCCATATAATTGGCTTGTTATGCATGAATCTGTTATTTGTAATAATTATCATGGTATTTTCCTAGAAATTGCATGTCTTTTTTTTTTTTTTAAGATTTTATTTATTTATTTGCCAGAGAGAGAGAGAGAGAGCGAGAGAGCGAGAGCACAGGCAGACAGAGTGGCAGAGGGAGAAGCAGGCTCCCTGTGGAGCAAGGAGCCCGATGCGGGGCTCGATCCCAGGACGCTGGGATCATGACCTGAGCCGACGGCAGCCGCTTAACCAACTGAGCCAGCCAGGCGTCCCTGCATGTCTTTTTTTATTTCTGATATTAATCACTGGGTGAGGAGCACTGCCAATTTTTGCATTAAATTGTTTCAACAGGGCATGGCTGGATATTTGTGATGCACCTGAATGAAACAACTAGATTAAAAAAAAAAACAGATTTATGTAAGGAATGTGGCTTTGCTGGTTGTTTTATGGACACACACGAAGGATTCCGGCCTAGAAGCAATTGAAATTGCTTCTAGAAAAGCCTTTCGTCTGGGGGAGCATTTGTCCGTTTGAGAGAACAGTTCCCCCGTCTCACCTCATCAGAGTAAATCATGGTACAACTTAAATTCCCCATCCCATACAACCGCTTCAGATTTTTTATTGCCTTTGCTTTAATTGCAAGGCTGGACTCCTCTTCCTGCCTCGCACGTTTTCGCGGCACAGTCTTCGGAATCGGCAGCCAGTGCTTGCCAAGACCGATTGTGTCAGAGCCGAGCAGCGGAAGAACAAACTTCTCACCAGCTTAAGAAAAATGAAATTTGCCAAGAGTTGATGAAAGTCATACAGAAAGGGGCAGTGCTCCCACCCATGATGATGTCCACCCAACTAATTCATACTTACGGAAGGTTTTTTTTCTCCTTCCCCGACTCTGTTCACATTGCTGTGTCTCTCACACCTGATGACTCTTCTCTCAAATGCCCGTCCTTGGTGTTGCTTCGAAGTTTTGTGCACCGAGGGCGGCCTGAGCCTCTGGATCTCCACTTGGGCATGTTCTTGCCCACTTTACTCCACCAGGCGACCACGGAGCAGCAGGAGCGCTTCTTCATTCCCGCCTGGAACTTGGAGATCATTGGCACTTATGCCCAGACAGAGATGGGCCATGGTACGGTGCGTTCAGTCTACCTTCAGGGTCGGGCGGGGCTCTGTAGGCTTAGGTAGGTATGTGGACAGCCCAGCGCTCGGCGCAAGGGCGCAGCCACGTGCCCTGATCTTCCTGCAGAGGCCAGGGTTTCCACACACGCGAGTCTTGGCGTAGACATGGCTTTGGTCAGTGGAAAGTGAAGGTTATGTTATCACAGAACTATGCTGGTTATTCTTTTTTTTTTTTTTTTTTTTTTTTAAGATTTTATTTATTTATTTATTTGACAGACAGATCCAAGTAGGCAGAGAGGCAGGCAGAGAGAGAGGGGGAAGCAGGCTCCCCGCTGAGCAGAGAGCCCGATGCAGGGCTCGATCCCAGGACCCTGAGATCATGACCCGAGCCGAAGGCAGCGGCTTAACCCACTGAGCCACCCAGGCGCCCCTGTGCTGGTTATTCTTTCTCATGGTTCCCCTCTGGGGATCAAGAATTACGAGTCAGGATTTATTTACTGAGTGGTTTTCCAAATTCCCTGGAGTTGTGTAGAATCCGGTGCATGTAGCATCCGAACCCGTCTTTCTCCATCACTGTCTGATTACCTTTCCTACGGACACCTTAATGAGCGTGCCCAGATTCCAGAAGCAGCACAGGTCAGTAGTGCAGGTGCTCTCTGACTTGCTTGAGGGAAATGAGTGGCTTATATTACCATAATGTGAACATTTTATACCTTGATCTTTTTTGTGCCTTGATTCAGTAAATTTAATCATGTTCTGAAGGCAGCTTGGCCAAAGATTATGGGGGAAAAAAAAAGATAAGCCGTACTTCCAGGCAGTTGGTTTTGGAGGGAGTGGCTGTCCCTATTAATCTGGTCTGAATTGGTGTCTCTGTTTGCTGTTGATTTCCTTCCATCTTCTCTTTTCTGACTTTGAGGTTTCACAACAACCGATCTAATGTATATTTGCCACGTGCTCATTTCTCTGCAACTTTATCTTAATTGTATAGCTAATTTGGCTCTTGCTGCAAAGTTGTAATTTATAGGATTCTCACAAGACACAGTCCATTGTGCATTTGCAAACATTTTGTCATTATCTGTTCTATTATTCTGTTGCTTCTTTTCCTATAAAAACTTCTTTGCTGAAAGTGTCTGGTTCCTTGGCTCTCACATGTACTGGAGAAGGTTGTGGATCACACATGAAGTGATCATTTCTGTTCCTCAACTTGGAAGTTTCTAAATGTTCCAAAGTTTAAGTTTTTAATGAGGCCTGGAGTTACCTAAGCAGTTTGGGAAAAGGTTCTCAGCATTTGCTTCAGGATAGTAGTATTAGAGGAAGTATCACTTAGAACATTTTTCTGTAACTGTTTTCAAAGAATTTTGGCGCATTTGTATTAGGCTTTAAAGCACGAATCTTTGTCCATCTCCAGTCAACATGAGACTGGGAACTCTTCCTACTCACAGTAATGAACCAGCCAGGGTCAAAGTTAAGGCCTGGCATTGGAAATCACAGAGCGCATTCAGACCATATTATCAGACTTTTAGAAATCAAAAAAGAAAAAAAAAAGTCACTGTTCCAGGTCTCTCTTCCCCATGGCGGCTATATCTTTTTAAAGTTCTTATTTTCCATTCTAGCAATCACTCTAAAATAAGTCTTTAATTTCTAAGAACTTAGGCTGGAGTCTCTTTCTGTCACCGGTTAGTCTTTGTAAACAGAGAAGCCCAGAGTGTTGAGCTGGTGTGTAGACAGCTTACATGAGTTGAAATTGGCACGCTTAAACTTAGAGATGTTATTTTAGAAAGACAGTTAACTTCCCTGTTATGTTCCTATCCTATGACCTTGTGAAAATAAGATTCTAAACTTCCTTTACATTTTCTTTTGATCTAAATAGAGGTGCATTAGCTGAAGTACACAGACAGAACATTTGATGTTTGTTTTCCCTTGATAGGAACTGCCGGGTTTGAGTATAGAGATGATGGGGCACTGGCTCCGTGGGTAGAGCACGCGACTCTTGATCACAGGGTCATGAGTTCAAGCCCCAACTGAGTTTACTTTAAAAAAAAAAAAAAAAATAGTATAGGGAAGTATGTATCTTGGTTATTAACCATTTGTAGCTCATCTACAAATGTCCTCTTGTTGTTAGATTCTGCTGTTCTCTGAGATACTAGAACTGAAAGGACGGGGCAGGAGATTTTACCCTGTGCTTGTTTGTTCCCATATTTTAGCCAAGGTGAATGTAACTTATTTCCTTAGGAACTCATCTCCGAGGCTTGGAAACCACAGCCACTTATGACCCTAAAACTCAGGAGTTCATCCTCAACAGCCCTACTGTGACCTCCATCAAGTGGTGGCCTGGTGGACGTATGTGAATTTCTTAGCATTTATTGGGTGTTTTGAAGAGTTACTACAAGATTTATACAATAATTATAATAATTATAATTATATAATTAATAATTAATTATAAATACAAGTGTTTCGCTTATATGAGAATGTCGTTTTGGAATACGGGAAACACTGAAGTCTCAGACTCTTCACAGCAGTCAACAGTTTCTTGCGGTACCTGTTGTAGACCTTCCTCCGTTTACAGGCACAGAAAGGATGGCTGTTTTGCTCTCTTTTAAGTTTTCCTCTGAGCATTCCCATCATTAGCAGTTTCCTTAGTCACCATTTAAACCAGCTTCGTATTCCCTGTGTGGCTATAAGTAATCTAAATGTAAATAGCCACTTGTGGCTAGTGGCCACCGTTTTGGAAAGCACCTCATTAAGGGAGGAAAAGGAAATAAATTAATGTTCTTATGGTTATCCTAAAAAAAATTTCATGTAAATGAATGAGAGATAAGTAGAAAAGAAAGTAAAGTTTTTTTTTAAATGAAGGATTACTAGCGAATCAACAAGCTGTACGCCTTAAACTTACAAATACTATATATAGGTCCATAATGTCTCAGTAAAGTGAGTATAAAAGCTTTTATATATATAGAATGAAGGATTGCTTTGCCAAAATTCGATACATTTTAATTTAATTTAATTTAATACAATTTAATTTCTTTCTGAAAACTGGGTGTGATACTGTCAGAAGCTTCTTGGGTCCACTTTATCGATGGAGGCTGGTTTTTACGTACGGTTTTCCCCCATCTTTTATTTCTGTCCTTTGAAAGGTGTAAGAAAGTTTGCTCACTTTTGTCTCCTGTTCTTTCTGATGTTACAGTTGGAAAGACTTCGAATCATGCAATAGTTCTTGCCCAACTCATCACTAAGGGGAAGTGCTATGGGTTACACGCCTTCATCGTACCTATTCGTGAAATTGGGACACATAAGCCTCTGCCAGGTTAGAATCGTTGAGTTGCGAAACTAAACTAATGACGTTCTTCTGCAAAAAGTGTAGTACGAGAGAGGCCGGGCAAGCGTGGAATTACGGAGCATGAACACCCTGTGATTGCCTTTCATCTGTGGTAGGTGTTACCGTGGGAGACATCGGCCCCAAATTTGGCTATGATGAGATGGACAACGGCTACCTGAAGATGGACAATTACCGTATCCCCAGAGAAAACATGCTGATGAAGTACGCCCAGGTGTGTGGGCGGAGCAGAGCTGTCCGACATGGGGGTTTCAGTGGCTGTCGGTCACCACGGGGTTGCGAGGGTCTGTTCTTTTAGAAAGTAAGAACATGTTTTTACTTCTGATGCTGCTTTTAATGACAGTGAAATCAAAAGCAGTTGGCAGGTATGAAGAACATACTCTAGTTTGCTAAACCCGTGGGTCTCAAACTTTAGCATGCGTTGGAACCCCCTGGAGGGCTGTGTCCAGTAGGTCAGGGTGGGGATGAGATTTTGTCTTTCTAACAAGTTCCCAGGAGATGCTGCCATTCTGGGGACCGCCCTTTGAGAATCATGAGCACAGACTGCCACTCGAATTTAACGGAAGGAAGCATCAGTCCCATGTTCTTTGTCCAGGTGAAGCCTGATGGCACGTACGTGAAGCCTGTGAGTAACAAGCTGACCTACGGGACCATGGTGTTTGTGAGGTCGTTCCTCGTGGGAGAAGCCGCTCGGTCCCTGTCCAAGGCCTGCACCATTGCTATCCGGTATAGCGCTGTGAGGCACCAGTCTGAAATCAAGCCAGGGTAAGGGAGGCATCTGAGATGGGCTCAGTGCTGAAGAAACCCCCGCCTCGACCCCATTCCAATATCAAAATCCCCAAATGTGATCTTAAGACTAAGAC
Organism: Eira barbara; assembly: GCA_020311275.1. Taxonomy (NCBI): domain Eukaryota; kingdom Metazoa; phylum Chordata; class Mammalia; order Carnivora; family Mustelidae; genus Eira; species Eira barbara. Next base: position 5,312,607 of record JAHRIG010000102.1, read on the forward strand.
TGTGTGTTGGCTGGGACGCCTGGGTGGCTCAGTTGGTTAAGCGGCTGCCTTCGGCTCAGGTCATGACCCCAGGGTCCTGGGATCGAGTCCCACATTGGGCTCCTTGCTCAGCAGGGAGCCTGCTTCTCCCTCTGCCTCTGCCTGCCTCTCTGTCTGCCTGTGCTCACTCTCTCTGACGAATAAATAAATAAAATCTTTAAAAAAAAAAAAAAAAAGACTGTGCGTTGGCCATGCAAAATCAGCCAAGGGGGCAGTGTGCTGGGTCTGCTCCTTAGAAACCAGACTGCCTTTTCTTAAGTAGAAAGATGAGGGTAGCCACCTTATTATTTTTAACCTAAGAAAATCGGTAATATTACTTGAACTCTATAAATGAAATGTTTAGAGGCACCTGGGTGGCTCAGTTGGCTAAGTGTCAGCCTTCAGCTCAGGTCAAGATCCCAGACTGTGGGATCAAGCCGCATGTTGGGCTCTCTGCTCAACATGGAGCCTGCTTCTCCCTTTTCCCCTGCTTGTGTGCATGCACGCTCGCTCGCTCGCTCTCAAATAAATAATAAAATCTTTAAACAAAAAAAATGAAATGTTTAGAACACTAAAGGCAGTTTGAAAATCCTGAATGGTGGGAGTGGCATGAATGGGACTCCCGATTGTGTTCATAGCCATAGTGTAGTCTTACTGCCTTTCACGTGAGCGTGACTCCCTGATGACCTTGTAAACTCCTATTGAAGGAATAACGAAATCGGTAAGAGCTGACCTTCTTAGATGTCAGATAGTTAACTCTGTGCATTGGGTCTTTTCCAGAATTGTGGTTAAAACAGTTTATTCAGCCATCTAGTGTGTTAGACTTCTTTATCATTCTTTCCTTCTGGGAAGTTAACTTTGATTTTTGCATGTTGCTGTGCGATAGTTCCTTCGTCATACTGCAAAGACGAGGATGGGTATGAACTTCACAGCCGGAAAATTTTATCTGCCTAGGCAGTTCAACAAGGTAGTTGAGAACATGGTTTTCTGTAGCCAGATAACCTAGATTTCAACTGAGAGGATCCGCCGCATATTGACTGTGTGACCTCAGACAGGTTCTTAACCTCTTGTTTTCCCCTCGGTGCAGTGGGGAGGATGTTATTCAGTATGTCAAAGTGTGTAGACCCGAATCTGGTGCATATTATAAGTTTTGTGTCAATGTTTACTTTTGTTTCTTCCGTGTCCTTTAGTGAACCAGAACCACAGATTTTGGATTTTCAGACCCAGCAGTATAAACTCTTCCCACTCCTGGCCACTGCCTATGCCTTCCAGTTTGTGGGCGCATACATGAAGAAGACCTACCATCGGATTAATGAGGGTATTGGCCAAGGGGATCTGAGTGAACTGCCCGAGGTATGTGTTTTCTCATTCACTCGTGGGCTCCCTTCTGTTTGGTGTTCGCTGGTTGGATATCGTCCAGGGAAAACTACACGGAGGGCTTCCTTGAGAAGAATCCACATGTTCTCAAAAGATGCAGCCATTTTTTTCATTGAAAGTGAATCAGATAAGAAGATATGTGGGTTTTGTTTTTAAGTTTCAGAAGCACTATACCATGGTGGTCGTTTCTTAATCAAAGGAACATAAGTGGTGACTTTTTTGCCAAGTGGAGCATTGTGGAAGGGAGTGTGGGAAACAATACAAATTCAGGCCACTGAGACGGCTGTGCTCCAGTCTGCACGCGTGCCAAGGGATGTGGTGCGTGGCCGGCACTGTCCGGTGAGGAAGGGAGGGCTTCCTGGGGCGGCTCGGACCAGGGGCGCCCCCCCGCTCCCTGACAGCCTCGCTTTCCCCTCAGCTCCACGCCCTCACTGCCGGCCTGAAGGCTTTCACCTCCTGGACAACGAATGCTGCTATCGAAGCCTGTCGGATGGCGTGCGGCGGGCACGGCTACTCTCACTGCAGCGGCCTGCCAAATATCTACGTCAATTTTACCCCCACCTGCACCTTTGAGGGCGAGAACACCGTCATGATGCTGCAGACGGCGAGGTGAGAACCCGCTCTGTGCTTTAGCTGTTGTTACGGCGTTAGAGGGGCACTTGCGCGGCTCCGTCCGTTAAGTGTCCGACTCTTGGTTTCGGCCCAGGTCGTGGTATCAGGGTTCCGGGATCGAGCCTGGTGCCAGGCTCCGCACCCAGTGTGGAGTCCGCTTGGGATTCTCTCTCCCTCTCCCTCTGCCTGATGCCCCCGCCTGTGCACGTGTGCGCATACGCTCTCGCTCTCTCTCTGTCTCTCAAATGACTAAGAATATTTGAGTCCTCTTCATCAGTTTCTGTTCCCATGTTTGTGCTTCACGTTACATTTGTTCCTGAGAAAGGTAATTTTGCCTCCATCTCACCCGCCGGTGTTATCCTGTGGGCGGCCGAGCAAGTACAAAACATCTGTTTCGTTACTTAAAGTCGTCGCAAGAGTGTCTCTCTGCCGAGAAGCGTAGGTGCTGAGAGCATGTGCCCTGGTGGTTTCTAGGTTCCTGATGAAAAGTTACGACCAGGTGCACTCAGGGAAGCTGGTGGGCGGCATGGTGTCCTACCTGAATGACCTGCCCACTCAGCACATCCAGCCACGGCAGGTGGCGGTGTGGCCGACTGTGGTGGACATCGACAGCCCTGACAGCCTGACGGAAGCGTACAAGCTTCGTGCAGCCAGGTCAGCCCCCTCACCTGCCCCCGGGAGCTGGGGTCGGCCGCCGGGGGGCCTCTGGGGGCTGGGGCCTGACGGAAGAGCGGGAAGCCCGAGTCCTGCCCAGTGTTTCCTGCAAGCTCCAGCTTTCTCTCATTTCTTAACAGATTGGTAGAAATTGCTGCAAAAAACCTTCAAAATGAAGTGATTCAGAGAGAAAGCAAGGAGGTAGCGTGGAACCTAACCTCCGTGGACCTTGTTCGAGCCAGCGAGGTCAGTGGTAGCTCTCCCGCTCCCTGTCTCTCCTCTTCCCTCTCTCCCTCTCCAGCCTTCCCAACACCCCTCCCCTCCAGCCCGTTTTCCTAGTGCAGAAACCCTTGCTGCTGTGCGCCGCATCTTTTCCGAAGGCTCTCTGGTGTTTTCTTTTTATCTAGGCACATTGCCACTATGTGGTGGTTAAGCTCTTCTCAGAAAAACTCCTCAAAATTCAAGATAAATCTGTCCACGCTGTCTTAAGGAATTTATGTCTCTTGTATTGTCTCTATGGAATCAGTCAGAAGGCAGGGGATTTTCTTCAGGTGAGTATTTTCTGAATTTAAGTCCTTTTTTTTTTTTTGGTAGAAAAGTCTACTGTGGTCTACTGTATAGTTGTGTGTGTGCACATGTCTCTGAATGTCTGTCTGTATATGTGTATCTGTTTGTTTGCTTATTTTATCTTTTCTAGGGAAGCATCATGACAGAGTCTCAAATTACCCAAGTAAATCAGCGCATAAAGGAGTTGCTGACTACAGTTCGCCCAGACGCCGTTGCTCTGGTGGACGCGTTTGATTTTCAGGATGTGACGCTCGGCTCTGTGCTTGGCCGTTACGATGGGAACGTGTATGAAAATTTGTTTGAGTGGGCCAAGAAATCCCCACTGAACAAATCAGAGGTACAAAAAACAGTGTCTTCTCACCTTTTGAAATTCTCCATTTAAATATTACGGCAGGAAAGACCTCAGAGGTGAGTCCTCTGTGGAACTTCTGGCCTCTTTGGACAGTCCCTTTTTTGAGGAACATATTCAGAAGGGAACTGGGTTGTTCCTACAGGTCACAGGTCTTTCGTCTCCTTGACTGTTTAATAACTATTGGACAGGGGCGCCCAGGTGGCTCAGTCGTTGGGCGTCTGCTTTCACTCAGGTCATGGTTCCAGGGTCCTAGGATCAAATCCCGCATCGGGCCTTCTGCTTAGCGGGAAGCCTGCTTCTCCCTCTCCCATTCCCCCTGCTTGTGTTCCCTCTCTTGCTGTCTCTCTCTACCCAATAAATAAATAAAATATTTTAAAAAAATGATTGGACACGTTCAAACATATACAAACATGGAATACTGTCATACAACCCCCATGTACCCTTTGTCATACCTGAGCGACTAGTCTCCTGGCCATTGTGCTTCACTTGAACACTCCCCTCCCTGCATCTCACCTGGGGATTGTGGTGAGCCAAATGCAAGACAGCAGATAGCGTTATCCGTGGCTATTGCAGTACGTGTCTCTCAACCTTCCCAGGTGAGACTGGGCTGGGTGGCGCTGCAGCCGCCCCTCACTGCTGCTGTTCTCGCCCTTCCCTGCAGGTCCACAAGTCTTACTACAAGCACCTGAAGCCACTGCAGTCCAAGCTCTGAAGGGTCGTGGGGACAAGTTCCACTCGCTCCGGGAAGCAGCTGGACTCAACACTCCTCAACACTTGCCATGCAGATCTGCTTGGAACCTTTACCAAACTTGGAGAGCTGTAGAGCAAATGATAAATTGAGCCCTTTCCTCTTTTGATAAATGAAGAAGAAAAATGAACAGATTTCAGAGATTAAATTAAAAAAAAAAACCAGATGTGTTTGAAGTGCACTTAACACGGCAAGAGGCCTGTGAAGCCCCAGAGAGAGCTTTAAGAGATACAGCGTGACTTAAACCCGTAGTGCTGCTGACCCCAGTAGGCCATGACCTTGGATAATTCGTAGAATTTTACTGAGTAGTTAATTATTTTCACCTCTCGATCGCTAATCACTGGGTATGTAAGTGTTTTTAAGCAAAGGTATTTTATATGGGGGCTAAAGCCCTTCCCACCTTTTCTGCTAAACGTCCTACCGCTCCTGCCACGGGCCCTGGCTCAGCAGCAGGACTGAAGAGAAGGGATTCGGGGAAAGCCGCGAATCAGGAAACTTGAGTGCAAGTGAAATGGCCCGGGGCACTGACACGACACCAGCTGTTCGCCCCTCTGCCGACCTGTTGCTCCCACCTCTGTTCACAGTAGCATCTTCCAGGCACGCGGAGCTCTTTAGCACAGGCCTCGCCTAGGGTCACTGTCCCATGTCATTAGAAATCAGTCTTCCATTTGAGGGATCCCTAAGGCATCAGTGCGGTGGCACAACAGCTCACTTTGTCCCAGACTTCTCAGGAAAGGGCAAGAAGCAAAATTATCTCTGCAGTTTTGACCCTTGGCCACTGATGGCATCTCCAGCAGTGGCGATTCATCTCCGTCCCCCTCCCTGTCCTGAACGAGATGCTAAGAAAGGAAAAGGAGTCACAGCTTCTTTGTGGTAGAAGGAGTATAGGGAGAGCTCTCTTAGTTGCGGCTACTGTGACTGTGGTGTCCCTACCACTGGATATTTCGGAACAATCCAGATTGTCTATATTCTGCCATTTTTCATAAACCATTTGAATGCTTGGAGGTCACAGTGTCCGGCAGTGCAAAGGTAGACGCCCAGGAATACCACAGAAAACTCCTGTGACAAACCATGTCGTCTAGTTTGGGGATATAAATCATCGAATCAATATAATCATCAAAACTATGGCTAATGGATAAATGCAAATTTCACAGAATATCTTTCTGACTATACATGGGCTTTGTTTTCAGTCTGTTTCTAGGAGTTTGATCTGAATTGTGACATTGTTCTTTGAGCTGAAATCTAATTTACACAGTCATTCTACATTTAAAGGTTACACATGTACTTCCTAATGAAGCTTTTTCTTAAAATCGAAGTAAAACAGCATCACTTGTTTTGTTTTGTTGTTTTTTTTTAACCTGTTAACTGTATCTGTGACATCTGTCTCACAAAACCAGTTCTAAAATCGGTCTGGAGAATGTGGTATAATTCAGGGGAAATGTCATTCCTACCTTGGGACCCAGCATAAAATCTATCACAGTGGAACCAGTTACATGAGACTCTCACTGTCAGAATACTTGTTGGCCACTAAGCCTTAATCCTTCCACCAAGAGAGCTGACTGGGAATTATTTTTTTAAGATTGAAGTAGAAAGCGCTCTGTTCATTTCTTTGAGATATATCTGGACCATAGTTTAGATTCTTGGAAATAGAGAGTAAAATGCGTAATATTGACCTGTTAAATGTAGAATTGCTTTAGAATTAGTGGTTAAATACCTTATTCCCAGACGAACATCTGTAGTTGCAATCCGATACCCCACCTACCTGATGCAGCTGCAGACGCCTGGGCTGGCACCCGGTGGGTGGGTGTGAGCAGTTGCGAACACTGCCCAGCCGCCTTCAGTCCAGCACCTGGAGGAGTATTTAAAAGCAAAATCTGATATTTGATACTGTTTTTATTAACATTGGGGTTTTGTCTTGTACTTTATTCACTGTAACCTAAGAATATAGTAAGACGTCCTTAATTTGTACTATAACAAGGGAAAGAATGCCACATAATTAAAGTTACAAAGAATTTTAAGGTCCAGGTTTACGAAGTTACCAGGTGCAGGGAACATAAACTTGGCTTTCCGCAGTGGAGGCCCGAGGGCCTGGTGGCAGCTCTTAAAACAAGCAGCAGATCCTGTCTGATCTTCCAAAGAAGCCAGGTCTCTGGTGCAGGTGAGTTTGGTTCTTTTGTGAGCCATTTGCACAAAAAGTACTCAACCAACTCTTCTCCAAAATGATAAAATGCTAAGAGAGATTTTTCTATTAGATACTGATAGAAGCCCTTTTTTTTTTAAGTGTTATGAACAGAACTCAGAATTTTGAGGTTTAATAGGATTTTGCTATTTGTAGTGGATGAAGGTTGATTCTTCCTGAAGTGTTTGGAGCTCTGCTTCGTGCCCTCCTAGATCTATACGGAGGAGTAGTTCAGTGTTTGGACATTAGTGGCCTCAAAGCACAGTGGGTTCCAAAGCCTTTGGGGCCTTTCATGTTCTTGGCTTAAGAACATAGCAGTGCTAAGTATCCGCCTATCTTCAGAACATTGACTTAATTACAACATTAACTATATTCACATGCTTTTTGAGAACTCCCTGCCTGTAATTTCAAATTTCATATACCTGGAGGCATTTTACAGATCCTAAACATATGCTAGGTCTTCATTCTTGGAATTTCTTCAGTTCAGGGCTTTGGCTGGAAAAAGAGGACCTGTTCAAAATCCTGGGGAACAGAAGTTGTTGAGATGGCTGTGGCTCACAGTCCCTCCCGCCTTTTCTGAGCGCTGTCCATCTTTTAGGAAGGCAGAGATAAGGTGCAGGTGTGCACTCCTGCTAATCTTTATAAATGTGGTGGGCATGCCTGGTCATATTTGCCGTCAAGCAGTGCCAGGAAATGGATTCTAACACCTGAGACCAAGAGTCTTGTTGATTCTCCTTACTCAAAGGTTTTGATTATTTTTCATGAAATAATGCAGAGGTCATTTCAGCTAAGTATTTACTACATTCTTGGAGGATTTGACCAAGTCACACTGTAAATGACTGAAATTTTTTATTTTAAAATACCGATAGACATCTGCTTTTAGCTATACACACTGTAAAGTCTCACCACCTAATCCTGTGCTCCATGATGGTAAACAGAAACGTGAGGAATCTCGAGTCACCAGGTGTTAGCTGTTGCAGACCTGCAAACTCCTAGAGTCCGAGGGTTTTTTTGTTTCGTTTTTATTTTGCTTAAAATTTAGTTGGGCCACTGGGGCATCTGTGAGGCTCAGTTGGTAAGGGTCTGCCTTTGACCAGGTCATGACCCCCACGTCCTGGGATCCAGGGCAGTGCCAGGCGCCTTGCTCAGCAGGGGGCCCCCTTCTCCCTCGAACCCTCTTCCTTGCCGTTGCTCACTTGCTCTCAAACATTTTTAAAATAACACATTTAATTGGGCCATTGATTATCAAGATCGTGAAAAATTGGGGAGTGATTTTAAGAATTCTGAACCAAAAGAGGTTGTTTTGCCACAATACTGTTGACTACTTCACAGTTCAGGTGGCAAACATACGACCTTCCACATAATGTTCGGACTGCTCACTGCTTTGTAAACATTTTATTTCCAATTGCTGTAGATTCAAGGATATCTCACTTGTATTCTTCAGAGTGTATAATTCCTTGCTACCTTTTCCCCTTTTACTGTTAGGGTTGCGTTTGGTTCCTACCTGACAAGATGCATTTAGCATGTACTGTTACCCATCCTTGGCTGGACCTGTCCGTGCAGGTGCGAGTACTGAGGAGGTGCTCGGGCCAGAACTTCTGAACCATGACTGGACAGCGGGGACCCCGCAGCCCTGCTTGGCGTGGGCTGCGGGTAAGCCAAGCCTTTTTCCTTTGTAAAATTGAAAAAAATCCTCAATAAAACCTGTGGTGAACACATGTGTTATGTGCCTTTATTGTGGTGAACACATGTGTTATGTGCCTTT
>JAHRIG010000102.1:5320888-5355098 GCA_020311275.1 Eira barbara
TGTGTTATGTGCCTTTATTGTGGTGAACACATGTGTTATGTGCCTTTTTACGGTGTTGGGTTCTGTTCTGGCTCCATCGCTTCGATATTATTTAAAGATTATTTGAGGGGCGCCTGGGTGGCTCAGTGGGTTAAAGCCTCTGCCTTTGGCTCAGGTCATGATCTCACCCCGCATGGAGCCCCACATCGGGCTTTCTGCTGAGCAGGAGGCCTGCTTCCCCCTCTCTTTCTCTGCCTGCCTCTCTGTCTACTTGCGATCTCTATAAAATCTTAAAAAAGAAATAAAGATTATTTGAGAGAGAGCAAAAGCGGCGGGAGGAGAGGGGTAGCGGGAGAAGCAGACCCCCACTGAGCAGGGAGCCCACCATGCGGTACTTGATGCGAGGACCCTGGGATCATGACCTGAACCGAAGCGGACGCTTGACCGACTGAGCCGCCCAGGCGCCCGCCGCTTTGATTTTCACAATTGAGCCGGTAGGTCGCAGCCACTTCCCTAAGCTTTGAGGTGTGGGACACATAATTGCTCCTGGTTTCACACGTCAGTTTTCCAATCTTAATACATTTCTCATGCCCCACCCCCGCCAGCCGGCCACGGGTCAGCCCTCAGAGGAGGTACTGGAACTCAGGTCCTGGCAGTCCCCGGGACCGGCCAGAGGAAGAAACCCAACGGCCTTGAAGCCGGTCGACCTTCTCCCCAAGTGGCGTGGAGGCAGCGCCTAGCAACGCGCCCGGCCGCGAACAGAGGTTAACGGCCGTGGCGGGGCACTCTGGGAAATGTAGTTTATCTCAGCGTCCCCTGCTCCTTTGGCTCTGGTCAATGAACAGACCGAGGACTACAACTCCCAGGATGCCTCGCGCCTCGTCCTTCTCTGGAACGCCGAGCGACTGAGAGATTGGCGTCCCCGGGGCTCCGGAGCGGGAGGCCAGAGCGAGTTGGGCTCGAGTGGGGTCTCACCGGCGGCTATGGCTAGCGGCTGCGCCTCCGCGGGGAATGGCGCGTAACACGGGAGATATCTGGGGCAGGGAGGGGAATAGGCCGCGCGAGGGGTTGAGCTGGGATGGGCGCGCGGAGGGGGTGACGCAGGGAGGGGCGCGGAGCCTCTGGACCTAAAGGGTGACCCGGAGGGGCCCTTGCTAAGGATTTTTAAATGCCTGGCACGGACCTGGCTGAGCAGATGCGATGACGAGATGGTACCCCGTGGCACTTTTGGCCTTCGCAAACTTCTGAGCGATTCCCTCGGTCTGGGAGGCTGGGTTGGAATCCCTAGGAGATGGCAGAAGCTCTCAGACGTGATGTGAGACAAAAACTTTGTGTCTGGACTTGTAGGTCGTGAAAATTGCCATTACAAAGAAAGAGAAACAAACATTCAGAGTGGCCCCTGTAAGTAATCCCAGATGAATTTTGCATTCTGTTAACAGGACCTGCAACACCAGACAAACAGAGATGACCCCCTCTGACTCCTTTCTTCCGAGGCATGGGAAGGTCGGTCTTGGTGATGCTCAGGTCGGGTAAGGAGAGAGTGACAGTCTGAGTCAAACCCTTGGCTGTTATTGGATTAAGTCGGCTTTATAGTTAGGGTGAAGGAGAAATTTTCCACCATCAGTGAAAATAGTTTCAACAAGTAAAACCAGTGCTCACATCCACTCTTTGTGCTGAAGGCACAAATGCGGTCGTGGGTGTTGCCTGGGATTCCGCATGGGCCATCCAGCCGGCACCTACCTTTCTGAGGTGGGTACCTACCATCTCCTGCATCCTCTTTCAGGGTAAGACTTGAGGACCAATGCACTTTATGTGAGTGATCTCCAGGCCTCGGAAAGCTCGTTTAGTCACCCAGAGCACTTTGCTTCTCATCTAAGTAGCTCTCCCTATCAGGAATTTTTAATTTATGGAACTAGTTTTTAAACTCTTGAAGGGGTAAAGTGAGAGAAACTTTGATGGGCCTTGGACCCAAGCACTGTTAAAGCTACATCATTTTTAAGCAACCACTTGAATTTTCTTCATTAGGGAGAATGAGCCTGATGTGGGCAGAATTCAGATGAGCTGGAGAGCACCGTGAACAAGCTACAAGCAGCTCCCAGAGCCTTGAGATGGTAGGCAGAATGCAGAGTCTCACCCCGCTCACACCCTCACAGTCTTGACTGCCTGGAGAGCTTTATGGGCTGGGTGACAAGGACCAGAATATGGTCCCTAGAGAAGAATGATGAGAGGTAGAGGTAGAATTGATACCAGACTTATTATATTCTGAGCCAGAAGCAGGCTGTGTCCCTTGCTGGTGCTGAGAAGTCAGGGACACAGAAGAGGGGAAAACCTTCCCAGTCGTGTTATCTCTTGCCTGGGAGGGTTTGCAGGTGGCATCTGGAAATCAGGGAAGAGGAGAGACTTCTGCCCCCGCGATGGCACCCACAGTGGTGTCCACAGCTGGGCTATTTCCGTGTTCTGAATGAGTCTATTCTCAGAGACTCTGGGAAAGTATAAAGAGCTTCTGTCTCTAAATGCCATTGGTGCTCCTTTTTCTCTGGTGACCTGGCAAAACGCACAACAATTTGTTCTGTATTCTCGGTTTCAGCCACATTCACTGTTCTGATTTTGTTAATGTGATTTGTTTTTCCAATGTTAGGCACCAAAAACCAAGAAGGGGTTGAAAGGTAAGTGGAAAAATCGGGTATCATCCTTAAGGCTGTTGGGGTCCATTATCAAAGGAACGAGACTGAGACAAAGTGAAAGTTATGTGAAGCTTTATTCTATGCCAAGCATTAGAAGTCAGACTGACCCGCCAGGGCCGCCTCCGAAGAGAGCAACCCCCTCCCGATCTCACAGGCTGGTTTTATAGGGCATAACCGCAGACCCAAGGTACGTGGCTTCTATTGTTAAGGCGTTTACTCCCAGAATCGATACCCGGAACCATACCAGGAACTACGGGGGTGCTTATTCCCGGAATGAAGTCTGTGGATGTGACAACAATATGGCTACCTAGGCAATATGGAGTTGCTCTGGCTAAGCAGGCCCTAATAGTTAAACAGGTTTTAACATTAAAGTGGCCCTAACGAAGGAAAAAATAATACCCCATCTTTTATCCAAAAATAACCTAGACATGTCTGTATCTAAATGTTCTTTTTTTTTTTTTTTTTTTTTAAGATTTATTTATTTATTTATTTGACAGACAGAGATCACAAGTAGGCAGAGAAGCAGGCAGAGAGAGAGGAGGAAGCAGGCTTCCGGCTGAGCAGAGAGCCTTATGCGGGGCTCGATCCCAGGACCCTGAGATCATGACCTGAGCCAAAGGCAGAGGCTTTAACCCACTGAGCCACCCAGGCGCCCCTGTATCTAAGTGTTCTTGACATGAGTCTTTCCAGTTTCCCCCTAATTGCACAGGAAGCTTTGGTCTTCATAGCGGACTCCCTGCGCTGCCTATTGGCCCTCAGAATAATCCAGGAATAAATAGGGGCGGGGCCCCGGGAAAAAAGTCCTTGTCAGGCTCCATATCAAGAAGTATACAGTTGGCATTGAGGACGGTAAAGGCACTTCAGCTGGGTGCAAAACCTCATTTAGTACTTGTACTTTGGGTTACCCCAAGTCCCCCCCTTTGGAAAGTGGCCAGGGAGGTGTGCCTCTAGACCAGTACTGGGGGAGGGGGAGGTCTCAGATGGAAGGGCATGAGAACACTATTGGCACAAAAGAAGCTCGTGTGTGCCTAGAAATCTTGGACGCTTTTCCCAAAGAAGCACATGGGGCTTTATTCAGAGTCTGGAAGACTGGCTTGTTGGCCAGTGTGTCCCATAGAATGCAGGTTCTCCTGAAAACACCCACCGTTACCCTTTCAGAGAGTTATTTTCCGTTTCTACCCTGCGGTCCTTCGACAAGGCGTTGCGATCTGTTGCCAGAGAGTTGGGAAATGTCTCATGGTTAACGCAGAGAGAACGGGGTCCCAGTCCCAGCATCTGAGTGCTCTGGTGGAAAAGAGTCTAGAATTGGGAGGAGGTCTCAGGTCATGAGCCTTGTGAAGGACTTTCTTTCCTTCTGAAGTCTTGACGGTTCCTTTTCTCTTTGCTCTAGGCTCCATTGATGATGTCCTTGGTGACCTCTTAGGGGACGAGAGTAAGTGCTCCTTCTGCAGAATCCCCTGATTTAGGCTTGTTCTTTTTTTTTTTTTTTTTTTTTTTTAAGATTTATTACTTATTTGAGAGAGACATCAAGAGTGGGGCGGGTAGCGGAGGGAGAGGCAGAGAGAGAATCCCAAGCAGACCCCCCTCCCTGAGCTCAGAGCCTGATTTGGGGCTCAATCTCATGACCCAGAGATCATGGCCTGAACGGAAATCAGGAGTTGAACGCTTCACCAGTGGAGCCATCCAGGCGCTCCTCATTTTTTTTTTTTAATTGAAATCTTATTCACAGAAAATTCACTCTTTTCAAGTGGACAATTCACTGGATTTTAGTATGTTCACGAAGTGACATAATTATCACTGCGATCTAATTTCAGAACACTTTCATCAAGAAACGCCACACCCATAAGCAGTCACTCCTGTTCTCCCTTCCCATAACCCTAGACAGCCACGTTCCCTCCCTGTTCTAGACATACCGTACAAGATGGAATCACTCCTTACGTGGCTTTTGCACCTGACTTTGTTCACTCACCACAGTGTTCTCGTGGTTCACCCACACTGAGCTGCTCCTGTCTTCATTCATTCCCGTGGCTGGACCGTCTTCCAGTGTGTGGTTGGACGATCCACTCATCACAGGTGGTGGACACCTGGGTGGTTTCCACATCTGGGCAGGGCTCTTAGGAGTGATGCTCTCAGGAACGTTGAAGTACACGTTTTTATGTGGCCATACGTTTTCAGGTCTTTTGAGGGCATATCCTGAGGGCTGGAATCATTTATATGGTAACTCTGGTTAACTTTTGGTGGCACCACTAGACCGTTTTCCACAGCAGTCGCGCCATTTTGCTTTCCCACCGGCAGCGTGGGAGGGTTCGAGTTTCTCCACATCCCCAGCGCACGCTTGCTGATTTTCTGTCTTTTTGATCATGCCCGCCCTTATGTGGACAGATACAGTTGCATCTCATTGTGGGTTTTTTTTTCATCTCTTTAAATTTAAATTCAACTGATTAACATACAGAGTATTTTTCCTTTCAGAGGTGGAGGTCAGTGACTCTCCAGTAACACCCAGTGCTCATTCCATCACAGGCGCTCCTCATGCCCGGCACCCAGCCACCCCATCCCCCCTACCCCTGCCCTCTCGTGGTGGTTCGAATGTCCAATTCCCCAATGACCAATGACACTGAGCATTTTTTTCATGGGTGTATTCGCCATTTGTGTATCTTCTTTGGAGAAAGGTCTCTCCAGATCCTTTTTTAAAATTGAGTTGTCTTTTTACTATTGAGTTGTAAGAGTTTCTTACATGTTCTGGATATGGTGCGTGTTCCTCTCTGCCGTACTGAGGAGCAGGGCTCCTGGGGCTCGGAGAGCTCACTGGGGGCAGCCAGGCTGAGGCCCCCCCAACCTGGCACAGAAGAACCCACGGAGCTCGGGCCTTGTGTTCCAGCCGAGAGCTCTGGGTGCCGGAAGCGGATTGTTCTTCCTGCCCTTCATGGGGTGCGGTGGGCTTGGGCTTCTCAGTGGGCCCTCACTGGCATTTAGGGTGAACCTCCTGGGAGAAGATTTTCCTGAGAGCTTGGTCGGGAACTTCTAATCCTCTTTTGACTCCAGTTCACTAGCCAAATGGCATCATTTCTGTTCTCTTCTCTTCCCAGTGACCCTACCTGAGGAGCCTGTTAAACTAGCTTCACGCGCCCGAGACGCCACGGGGGTGGGCCAGGCGCTCCCTTCTTCCAGGGCTAGAACGAAGTAAGAGCAGGCCTGGCTTGAGTGACTATCACCCCTTCAGTCCAAAGACTGTGACCTCCTCACGCTTCTCGCTTTCCACCTGCGGTGTCCTGCTCCTGGTCTCCATTGTTCCTCCCTTCCCTCCGCCCCTCGGCCTCGAAGGAACCCGAAGAGTGGAAAGCCAACTGACCAGGGCTCACAAGTCCTGGCTGCCAGTCCTGCCAATGATGCTCCTTACTGTGTGATCTTGGATGATTCCCGAACCTCTCTGAGCGTCAGTGTTCTTAACCCCAGAATAAGAGAATTGGCCTAGATCCGTGGCTTCCAGGTTGTTCTTCCAAATTGCTCCTGACATTTGAGAGGAAGTTTCGTGAGTGCCCTGCCCTCCGCCTTCATCTTAGCCAGTGCACTTCCGTTTCTCTCCCTCTCTCTTTTTTATTTTTTTGAAGATTTTATTTATTTATTTATTTGAAAGAGAGAGCACACAAGCCAGGGGAGCGGCAGGCTGAGGGAGACACAGAACTCCCTGCCAGGCAAGGAGCCCGACGCGGGGCTTGATCCCAGGATCTTGGGATCGTGATCTGAGCCGAAGGCAGATGCTTAACTGACTGAGCCACCCAAGAGTCTCTCTGTTTTTCTCTCTTATCTGTTGTTTTTAACACTTGTTTTTCCATCTTGTGGCTATTTTTGTTCTTTTGAAGCACAGTCGATCTCCAGTGTTAAAATAGTCTCAGGCATCCTGCATGGCGATCCGACGGGTCTGTCGTTAACGCTGTGCTCCCCACATGGGTTTAACAGATTGTTTTTAAAGGCCCTCTACTGCTTTAAAAAATAATGGAAAACCTCTGCATTAGGTGGCCTGTGAAATTCCTTTCAGCAACTCTGCCCCACTTTCCTGGAGGAGTCTTCCAGGTTCCCCGGGGCTGGCTGAGCCACCTGCCTTTCTCGGACTCGGTGCCCTGGGGAGGCACGTGGGCACCGATTGTGCCTCTCCGCAGGTCCCTCCTGGAGGACTACGCCTTCGGCACCACGGCGGGCCTCACAGGACCTGACGCTGAGGTGAGCCCGGCCCACCCTGCTCCCCACCCACCCTCTCCCCTGACCCCAGAAGCAATGACATGGGGATGGTGGCCGGGAGTGGCTCACACAAAGGTTTAGAAGTTTTGCAATGCCTTTTTATTTATTTATTTATTTATTTTGAGGTTTGTTTTTTTTTTTTGACAGAGAGAGACACAGTGAGAGAGGGAACACAAGCAGGGGGAGTGGGAGAGGGGGAGGCAGGCTTCCCACCGAGCAAGGAGCCAGATGTGGGGCTCGATCCCAGGACCCTGGGATCATGAGCTGAAGGCAGATGCTTAACAGCTGAGCCACCCAGGTGCCCCGCCAGTGTGTTCTTAAAATAATACCCAGGGGCTGCCAAGTGGACCCAAATGTGAACCCAACGGGCTTTTCCTTCCTCCTAGTGGGATGAGCTGGGAAGTGGAGCTCCCAGGGAGTGTCGGAGTCTCAGGTGTTGCCCCTTATAACTGCTTCCCCCAGTAAGCTGCCCGGCTGTCCGGTTGCATAGTTGGCAAGTGGCATAGCGATGGCCTGTCGTGGAAGGGTTCTTTCCACTGAGGAGGGACGGAAAGTGGCAGCGCTTTCTGGGTCTCCACACGTGGGTAGGTTCGACGTCTGGGGACACTTCAGTCCCAGCAGAAGGCAGGACCTCCTGCCGGTGCCCCTTTGGCCGGGCTCTGCCACTGCTGAGCCCTCTGCCATCACAGAAGCAAGGGAACAAGGAGCCAGAGCTTCACTGGGCCTCAGCTAACATGTGTCCTTGCCCTCCCGCGGACTTAGGTGTCCGATGTCTCAGAGGCGGACCCGCAGACTTTGCTCCAGACGATGAAGGTACGGAACCAGCTCGCACAGTTCTGGGAGCGGGTGTGGGCGGTAGGAATGTTCTGTGCCAAGCCTTCCCTGTCCCTCGCATGTCTCCCTTTAAATTTGTGTTCCCGAGCCCTTCCTAGTCAAGAGACAAGCTCATCTGTGAGCTGCTGCCCTTCGTGTCCTGCTGGATAGAAATCCACTTTCCTGGTGGCTGGAGATCCGTGCACTGGGAGCCATGGTCACGCACTGGGCTCCAAGTGCAGTGGGGCTGGCTCCACCCCAGAGACACAACCGCACAGAGGAAAAAGAAGGAGTGACTGTCTCCTCTAAGGCTACTGCTTTTTTGTTTTTTTTTTCAAAGACTTTATTTATTTATTTGACAGACAGAGATCACAAGTAGGCGGGGTGGGGGAGAAACAGGCTCCCCGCTGAGCAGAGAGCCCCATGCAGGGCTCGATCCCAGGACCCTGAGATCATGACCTGAGCTGAAGGCAGAGGCTTAACCCACTGAGCCACTCAGGCGCCCCTCGAAGGCTGCTTCTTAACTGTTCCTGTGTTTCTCTCCATATCCCCTGCCAAGGTCCCCTCAGTCCAACTGTGCTCTCATCGGATCAAGCCCCAAGCTAAGCTTGGAAATGGAATTTTAAGACATAAATTCTGCAGAGTTTATAAAATAATCCCCCAGGGCTCAGGTGGCCTACCCAGGGTCTGAAACCTTCTGTCACCCTGATTTCCCCCGCCCTTCCGGCCAGCAGCACCCTCCCGCCTGACCTCATGCTGCTCATCCCTCTTATTAACTCTTGGTCCTAGGCCAAGGCTGAGCGCTTGCTTTCAGCCTTGGGCTGAGGGGCGTGGGAAGGGAGCACTAAAGAATTGGAGTCTGTTCTCTTCTTGGCTCCATATTCAGCCTTTTTAACCTCATCTTTAAATCACTGTCCCCCCGGGGCCCTCCCGTGGGCTCCCCTGGCCGCAGCCCTCCAGTCCTCTGACTGAGCTGCTGGTAGTGACTTCAGGTCTCCCCCTCCAGACCCATGAGCTGGGCCCCCACCCCCCCCCCAGCTTGCTCGGCCTCCCTATGGTCCAGTTTTCTTTCCCAACTCCCCTTTTTTCTGCATAGTTTCCCCTTTCCCCTGTGTTCGTCGCACCTCTGCCCCTGGGGTGCCAAGCATCCTCCCAGATGGAAGTCCTCATCCCCTTGTGAGGGTCAACGTTTGGCAAGTGTGTGCTGGGGAGGGTGGTGGCGAGAGGCCCCGACGGCCTTCCTCTGCTGGCCAGGTGCCTGGCCCTTTGTCACGGCCCAGTGGCAGTCCCTCTGGGAGTCTTCAATCCTGGGGTCCTGCTGTCTTGTTCCCACCATGAAGAGAGCCCCCCCCCCCCCCCGCTTACTAAGCCCATGTGAGAAGCTGTGGCGACTGGGTGCCGGTGACCCTGCTCGGAAGTGGCATGGAGGTACCACCCGAGCCCGGGCTTGTCTGCGATGGAGCCGGTGGAGACCTTGTGCTTCGGCCCGGCCTCTCACCTGTTCCGCAAGCCAGTCAGGGTCGGTTCCCCACACCAGGTCCCCACTTGTCCCGCATGGACTATGGAAGCCATATCCCACCAGGCCACTCGGAGCACAGGGGCATTCGGCACCCCCTAGCTGAGCACCACTCAGGAGTCCTCCCTCCCTCCCGCTTCTCCAGGACCTGGATGACATGGATGCCGATCTCCTAGGTCTGAAGAGGTCTAATCTGGCCTCTAGCAAAAGAGCTGCAAAGGGTCCTGGGAAAGAAGAGCTGCCCAGTCATCCCAAACCTGCCAGCGTAGTGACAGCCAGTGAGAAAGGTGCGTGGGAGAGAGCTCCTTGAATCTAGGGACACTCTGGGGACAAGGGAAGTACTCAGAAGGGAGCTCTCATTCCTGTGGGTTTTCTCTGTCTGTGGTCGGGGAGGGGACAGCTTCCTCCCTCCGTAGTGTGATTCCAGGCCCTCTGAGTTCAACGTGGCAGCTCCCAGAGAAACCATCTGAGTTAAACTGGGTAATTTGGTGGGAGCCTGTGTACCTCCCAAGTCCATGACTCTGTTTGGGGTGACATGTGATTGGGGGGCAGGAGGTGGCTGCAGACCACGTTTCCCTGGCGGAAGCCTGTTTGAGAACTAGGGAGGTGTCCTCTTCACGGCCGCGAGCACTCAGAGAAGGGCGCGCCATCCCAGGGTCCCTCTGTCATGGTGTGACAGGACCTCGGCTGGGAGAGGCCCAAGCCTATGACGTTGCCTTCTGTTTGCTTCTCCCAGGGGATGCTGTTCCCACCAAGAAGCCCCCTCCCTCTCCCAGCAGCTTTGGGCATCAGTACAGAAAGTTTTCCTTCGAAGGTATCATGGTTCCCTGTGGTCACGCTTCTGGGACACTTTGGTTTTGAGAGTGGAGGATCCTGGGTGATGCTCACTCGCTTCCTGGGGTCAGGTTGCCGTGTGTGTCAGAGGAGGAGCAGACAGCCAGGGCCACTCGTTCAGCTCCTCGGGAATTCAGGGAGGGACTGATGGTGTTGTGTTGGGTGGAGGAGATTTGGATCACTTATTTGCAAGACTTTGAAGCCAGACATCATCCTGAAGGTTTTATAAAGCATAAGAAGAATTCCCCTTCCTTTTCAAATGCATGAATGTTTTACTTCACTTCTGATGCCTGGAGGATGTTTCCAGAAGGCTGTGCAGACAACAGAGTCTGGGGGCTCCCAGGCAGGCCCAGGGCCGCTCCCTAGCTCCCTGTCTCCTTGCCAAGGCTGACGTGTGTCCTCTGGGTCCTGAGTGGCCTGTTTGTGTATTAGAGCAGCTAGAAATTTCCCCTAGAGTGATAGCCCCCCACCGCCAACACAGTATAGGGCTTGTTTTCCTGAACAAAGCACACAGTCTGACCTGTTCTTTCCCTTCTGGCCGTGAGACTTGGAAGACCCATTGGCAGGACTGCTCTCTGACGATGAGGAGGGAACCACCAAGAAGTCCCCTGAGACCGAGAGTAAAATGGCTTCCGAAAAGAGCCTGGCCCCAGTCAGAGATCAAGGTAGGAAGGGTGGGCTCGTTGCTCGTCCTGGGCAGAGGCAGTTGGTCCAACCAGAGACTCCACCAGGCTGGGACCACAGGTCTCAGATCCTGGACCAAGAGATCAGCGGTGTCTCTGAATAAGGAGGTGGGATGTGGGAGGCTAGGGTGGTGGGGGGAGTCAGATCCCACGTGCAGACCAGACACTGCACTGCTTGCGGCCACACCCAGAGGTCCAGGTCACAGAGAAGCACCCCCCTCAACCCTTTCAGACACCACAGTTGAGGGCACGATGGGCCATGGGCACTGTGCACTGTGTTCTGTCCTCTAGGTCCATCTATCCCGCTCACTCCTGGGGACACCCCGATCCGAAAGAAAGAAGAAGTGCTATTTGATGAGGAGGACGATGTCGTGGCTACCCTCGGGTTTGGAGACAGCCCCACAGCAGAAAGGAGGCGGACGGGCGACCAGTAAGGGTCCTTAGGAGCGGAGAACCCCAGCGCGTACGGCTGCCTGAGGCCCAGCGAAGAGCTAGAGGGCAGGCACGGCGCAGGCCCCCCGGCGCCCCCTGCGTTCACGTGTACCTGCGTGTGTCCCGTCCCGCAGGGAAGGGCCCCGTCCTGCTCGCTCCAGGCTGGATGAGCTGCTGGGTCGGGGCACTGCCACCAAACTCCTGGCCCGCCCGGGCACTGGGGAGCACAGGGAATTCAAGCTGGACAAGAAGTACCAGAGGCCCCAGGGTGAGGACGCTTGCGGGGCAGGGGCGGCGAGGTGGGGGGGCTCCCAGACCACGCTCGTACCGCAGCCCGTAATGAGAAATACGTGTACATCACAACACACGTTGTTGTAACTGGGCCAAGAGGGTCGCGGGATGATCATTAACCGTGTTCAGTGTTCTGTTTTTTTTTTTTTTTTAAAGATTTTATTTATTTATTTGTCAGAGAGAGAGAGCGAGAGAGCAAGCACAGGCAGACAGAGTGGCAGGCAGAGGCAGAGGGAGAAGCAGGCTCCCTGCTGAGGAAGGAGCCTGATGTGGGACTCGATCCCAGGACGCTGGGATCATGACCTGAGCCGAAGGCAGCCGCTTAACCAACTGAGCCACCCAGGCGTCCCCTGTTGTTGTTTTTTTTTATTTTTGCACTAGAAGATTTATAAATACATTGGTTGCGACTCACGGAATTGTTTTCTTGACTGCCGATAGGTAGCGGCCCACAGTTTGGAAAAGATTGCTCTAGACCAGTGTTTCTCAAAGTGTCAGCCCAGGGGCCAGCTGTTGAGAACCGTTCTTACGGCCCGGGCAGCCCGCCGGCCTCCTCTAAAGGACGCCTGGGGCAGGACCCCACCGGTGCCTTTTTCACAGGTGATGCCCGGTGTGCGGGATCCTGAGGCCTCGAGCTCACACCCTGCGCTACAGCCCTGCCTCCCCCATGGCAGCTTCACCCCTGCGTACTTGCTGACACATCAAGCTAGCAACTCAGTCTTTTTAAACAGAGCTCTGCGGCCGCAAAAGCGTCAAATTCCCTTGCTCAGGATCACAGGCTTTTTCATTTCTAGACAAGGAAGATCCCTGGGGTGATGAGGACTTCACCTTTGGGGCCTATCAGCCCACCGTGGGCTCCAGCGAGCGCCGCCAGTCCCGCCAGCAGTCAGTCAGGTAAGCGGGGCCAGAAGAGAGCCTGGCCTTGGGGGCAGGTGCCCACTAGGAAGGTGGAGGGGCCCCAGGCTCCCCCATCCCGCCGACAGTCCTATTGGGGAACCAGGTGTACGAGGCTCTCTGCGGGTGCTGAAGCAGGGGGGGAGGCCTGCCCAGTCCTGCCCATCCAGGCCCATTTCCTTCCGGCCTCCTTGAAAGGAAAAGGAGGAGGTGGCCCCCGCACCACCTGGAACCTTAAAGCCATAAACAGCTGAGGTCAGCCGATCTCACTGAGGGTCGTTCAGTCCCAGGGTAGCGAGACCGTGAACTTCAGTGGCCTCTCCTGCCCGCCACCCGCTCCCCTGGAACAGCCCTGGGGTCTACCGTGACGCCTGGCCACAGGCTCATCCCCGTGCGCATCAAAACTTCCAATTAGTGGATAGAATTTTCAGAATCTGGAGTTTTTCTCCCGGTATACATTTTCAGTTTTAAATTTGGAAATAATTTCAAACTGACTGAGGAGGTCGAAGAGCGGGGATGGAGAACTCCCTCCTGCGCTTTGCCCGCAGTCCATGCTTGTCAACGCCACTCCCTGTTGGCTTCCCCAGCCTCTTCCGACCTAGATAACCCTACACATGCATTGACATTTCTCCCACTTCCAGTACGTTCTTAGACCTCAGAATACACTGCCAGGGGCCAGTAACGCTTCTAGGCAGTGGCCAAATAAACGAACACGGACGTTGTTGATGGGAAAACCTAATCCACTTGCTCTAGCTCGTTCTCTGGATGTGCCCATGGTGGTCATTCGGTGCTGTTTGCGAGGGGTAGACTTGTCCCCTGTTCACGTGGTGGAATTCAAGACGTCTGCGTTCGATGGCGTTCTACCCACAGCGCTCGGCTGGCCGCTGCGCCTGAGCTGGCATGGGCACTGTGCTCGCTGGGCGGCGGCTGGCTGCACAGAGCCCCAGGGAACCTCCCACTCCTTCATGTGGGCCATGGAGTCACCCCCGAGCCCCGGAGGGAAGGGCTGGTCGGGGGGCTCTTAGGATGGCTGCTTGCCCTGCCTTAGACCCCCTTCTTTCTGTCTTGAAGTAGGTTCTTAGCAGAAGGTGGTGCAGACACCAAGGGGGAACCAGGCTCCAAGCAGAGCACGCCAGCGGCCTCCAGCCCCACGTACCCCAGGAAGGGAGGAGCCGACTGGTTGGGCCTCAAGGACGACGACCTGCTCCCCCCCTCTCCCACCAGAGAGGCTCAGAGGGGAGGCTCTGTGCTCTCCACTACTTCCATGCTCCCTTCCAAGAGCCAGCACTCGGCCCCAAGCCGGCACTCTGCCCCAGCTGGACTGCCCTCCTCCTCTCTGGGGCCAAAGCCACCCACGGAGGGTGCGGGTTTCCCCGCCAAAGCCAGCCAGGCCTCCCAGCTGGGAGCGTCTGAGGAGAGAGAGGAAGAGGATTGGCTGAGCCATGCCTTGTCTCGGAAGAAGTCTCAAGGTCTGGCCAGAGAGGAGCACACGGAGGCCTCCAGGGGCCAGAACCTGGTGGGGGCAGTAGGAAGTTTCCCTTCCAGCAGGTACAGGCTTGGCCTCTATCTAAGGGAGGGAAGGCCGGGCAGGCGTGTGGGGGGCCAACCTTGCCCATCTGGTGCCTCAGTCAGGAGTGCCGGCCTGCACCGCCTCTTAGCTGTGCCTCTCTACCTCTCCGGACAGAGAGAGCTCCCCATCCTTGCCCCGGTGCAGACATGAGGAAATCGGGGGGAGGCTGTTGACACTCATACCCTGACTATTGTGTGCACAAGGGCTGACTTGATCAGGTGGGGACAGAGGGTAACCTGATGTGACAAAGGTGCAGCCATCCCGGTGCCTCTGAGCAAGGGCCCTGCCCACGGTGCCCGTGGGGTCCCAAAAGACCCTGTCTCCAAATTATTGGGGCCTCTGCTGGCCTGAGCTAAGGGACATGACACGTGTTCATGCTTTGGGGAGTCCCAGAGAAGACGATGGCTAAGGGGCGACTCCTGGGGAAAGCCACCGAGTGGCAATCCTGTGGGGCAGGACAGTTGAGTGACCTCTGGGAGCAAGAGGGCAAGAGTGGGATCATCTGGAGGAAGTGGCAAGATGCCATGTGGCCCGAGAAAGGAAGAGGTGAAGTAGGCAATTGTGTGACAGGCCAGGGACGTAATCTAGCCCCAGTGCTGAGGTGAACGAGGAAAGTAGCTTGACCTCCATCGAAACCAAGGGAAAGCTTCCCTTTGGCCCCTCTGTGGGCGGGAACCACAGACAGCAGAAGAGAGGAGTCCAGAGGGAGCTGGACCTGGCCAGAGAGTAAGCAGAGCCCCCCCGGTCTAACTCAGCAAAGCTACGTGGGCCAGAACGAGGCCTTGAACTTGAACTTGACTCTGGTATCTGTAAGGTGTGGATTGTTTTTCCTTAGACTGTCAACAGATGGTCCTTGCCATCCACTGTGTCCCAGCAGGCTCTGCGGCCAGGAAGGGGTCCCGGAAGGCCAGGGGCTCAGACTTGGGAGGAGAATTCCCAAGATGGGATGATGGGAACAGGAGAGGCGCTGAGGGGACAAATGGCCAGCAGCTTCATACTCAGGCCTTGTCCCTGCCCAGCCATGTCCAGCCTAACCAGAACCTTCTGCCACCTTTGCTGTAACATTTACTTCCTCAGCCAACCTGTTCCCAGCACTCGGGTGTTCGAGCAAGCAGCCGCTGGAGGGCCCTTGGGAACAGCGGCACAGAAGCTACCAACAAGACCTGCTGCCTCCGGGTATGTCCACAGGGGCCGGGGCGGGTGAGAGGCTGGGTTGGGCCTGCATGGGCCTCCGTCCTTAGAGATGAGGGGCAGCCGTGCTGGGCTCCGACTCGGCGGATCTGGCATACGGTATTTGACACCTTGTATGGGACCTACCCACCCAGGGGACCTGAAGCCGGCCCCGTCTCCTTTATGCAACCAAGTCCTCATTCTCAGTAAACGGCCAGCCACCAGGCCTTTCCAGTCAGCTCTCTGAACCTATTCCTTCACGGCCCACGCCAGCCCTCTCCTGGCCTCCCTGTGTCCCACACAGCAGGCTGCTCACCTTGCTGCCACTCACCCCCGCAATCTCTGTGTCCTTAGGTCCCCTGTGACTTGGAACCAGACTGCCTTGACCCTTCCGGGAGGTGACCCAGCAAAGGGGACAGCCCTGGGAGACCTCTGCAGCACTGGTTGGTTTTCTGCTTTGTTTGTGCTTACCCTCTAGAGGGGGGAGAGGTGCTGCGCTTCCTCTGGGGTCTGGGAAGACAGGTAGAGCCGGACTCCCGAAGTCACACGGACACACGCGACCTCCAGGCCTTGGAGGGCCTCCTGCTCACTTCTCTGCTGCTCATTTTCAGAGCCCGCAGCTTGTGTCCCGAGATCCCAGGAACACCCAGGGCCTCCTGTGCCCGTCCAGGTAGGCAGGGTGGACACACGGGAACAGGCCTCAGGCCCACGGAGCCGCTCCCCGGTGCTCAGAGGCAACGGCCGTGGTTTGAGCCGACAGCCTACAGGGAGTCGCGTGTCAGCGGGTCTGACGGCCCCCCCAGCGCTTCCCTCACCCTCTTTCCTCGCCGCTCTCAGGCAGAGGCGGCCGCTACTTTGCCAACTCCGGGAGGGAGGTAGAGGTTGGCATCTGTCCGGGGGCAGCCAGGAATCCTCCAGTCAGAAAGCAGGGCTGCGGCTGTCCCGTTGTTCCGTCTAGGAAGTAGCCTCCGTGGCTGCCATCCTCCCCCTGCTGTGCCGCCTGTTCCCAGGCGTGGGAGGCAGTCACCTCTGGGCCTGGCTGGGAGGAGACCCCAGAGACCGAGCCCCAGGAACCCAGCAGCACCTTTGGAGGTGGTGGGCAGCAGGCAGCCTGCAGGAAGTCGAGAGGCGCCCGACGTCTGGACACGGCCTGGCCAAAGGAAGCTTCTGTCACAGCTGAGACACTGCTGGGGCTCAGCTGCTGGTCTAAGAATCTGGAGCACCTGCTGGGGAGGATGTGCTGAGGGAGGTCGGGAGGGAGAACGACCACACAACTCCACGGCCTCGTTCTTGGCCTCCTGGTGTCACATCTCTGTCCCCATCTGCGGCCACAGATCAGGCGCAGGGCCTGGGAGGGCCAGTGGTAGCTGCGCTCCGCTGAGTCCTTGTCCCCTACCTGGACCATCTCCCCCCCTCTCCTCCAGCCCCTGCTCCCCGAGTCCCTGGCACGGAGCCTGTTGCCGAGCTCAGAATACCAGAGGCAGCTCCTGGCCGCACAGGTGCAGCTGAGGGGCAGTACCACCGAGCTCCAGGCCGACCTTCTGCAGAGCCAGGCCCGGCTGGCGGAGCTGGAGGCCCAGGTGAAGGACGGAGGAGCTCTGGGGTGCGGGGGGCAAGGCTGGGCGGCCTGGAGGGCTTCCCCACGTGGCCCAGGGAGCCCACCTCCCCACCCTCCCGCCCTCTCCAGATGCGGAAGCTGGAGCTAGAGCGGGCCCAGCAGCAGCTGTTGCTGGAGAGCTTGCAGCAGCGGCACCAGGCCGACCTGGAGCTCATCGAGAGTGCTCACAGGTGCCCACCACTCCTCCCGCCCCGGCTTCCCGAGCGTTGGGGCCGGCCCTAGTCGATGTGCCCGGAGAGGCTCTTTGGCTATCTCCCCTCACCCTCTGAGCCCCACGGCCGTGTGTTTTGTTGGCAGAAGCCGTGTAAAGGTGCTAGAAACATCGTACCAGCAACGGGAAGAGCGGCTGCGGCGGGAGCACGAGGAGCTGTCGGGCCGCTATCTGTCACATTGCCAAGAAGCCGAGCAGGCCCGCGCCGAGCTCACAGCCCAGCACCAGCGGCGCTTGGCGGCTGCCATGCAAGAGAAGGACCAGGAGATGGAGCGGCTCCGGGAGCTGCAGCGGTGAGGGCAAGGCCCCCGGGGACAGGCAGGGCCTGGCTGTCTTCGAGGACGGCCCGAGGAAGTCCATTCCCCGGAGACCCTGAGCCGTGGCTGAGCAGCAGAGGCATGACCCCTTCCCTTCCACGTGAGGACCGAGGCCAGGCACACTGCCCCACTGCCCTCTTTGGGTGGAGGGCCCAGCCCTCCTCCAGCAGCCGGGTGGGCGTCCCTGCAGGGCCCCACCCAGCTCAGCACAGGGCAAGGCCTTCACCTGCTAGGGCCCGAGTCTGGGGACTGACGGACTGGCCGTGGAAGAGGTTCGCACTCCTGTGCCTGGCGTGTCCATCCGGGCGCCCATCTGGATGAGAACAAAACCAAGAAAGGGCGCATAAAGGAGCCGGTCGGTGGGCAGAGCAGGCTGTTCCACACTTCTCAAACTGGCCAGACGAGAAAAGGCTACCTACACACCCGTCTTTTCTCCGACGTCAACTGTCCTTTGCTAAGTCACAGAACGAGTCTCCCCGTTAGAATGGCTGTGGCATTCAGGTCCCAAGACACAAAAGGACGAGGAGCCAGGGAAGCAGAGGCAGTGCCTGGAGGAGGAGGGGAGGGCGAGGAGGAAGGACGGCGAGAGCACGACTGCCGAGCCCTCTGGCGCAGCTCGGCGCGCATGCTCACTGCCTCCCCTCCCATCAGGGCCTCCATCCTGGAGATGCGCCGCGACCACGAGGAGCAGCTGCAGCGCCTGAAGCTGCTGAAGGACCGAGAGATCGACGCCGTCACCAGCGCCACCTCCCACACACGGTATGGGCGCCGTCCGGGCCCCACCCGCTCAAGTCACAGGGCCGGGGCCCCGAGGCCAGACTGACCAGTCCCCCTGGCCCCAGGTCCCTGAACGGCATCATCGAGCAGATGGAGAAGTTCTCCAGCAGCCTGCACGAGCTGTCCTCCCGCGTGGAGGCCTCGCACCTCACCACCACCCAGGAGCGGGAGCTGGGGCTCCAGCAGCGTGACCAGCAGCTCCGAGGTACCAGGAGGGCCATGGGCTTCCCCCCACCGCACCTCCATCCCGCTGGGATGGTGGGCGGGCCCTGAGCGCCCTGCGGCCCCCCAGCGCTGCAGGAGAGGCTGGGCCAGCAGCAACGGGACATGGAAGAGGAGAGGAGCCGGCTCCAGGAGGTCATCGGGAGGATGGAGGCGCGCCTGAATGAGCAGAGCCGGCTGCTGGAGCAGGTGGGCCGCCCTCCCACCGGCGCCGGTCTCCCCAGCACCCCAGGGATGCCCCCAGTGCTCCCCTTCCCGCCCTTCCTGCCCCGGCCCGTCACATTCCTCCATCCACTGAAGCCTGTGCCCCCTGGGCTCTAAGAGATGCGTTTTTGAACTCCTGCATATCCTTTCCTTTGTACTGGGTTATAACGTGATACATTATACTGAAAAAATTAAAATACAGTTAGCAAATAGAAGCGAATTAAAATTACCCACTGGCCAGAGATAGCCACCGAGGTGCTCCTGTATCTCCCCGAGACTTACTAGCATCAGATACAGGTGTGTTTGTGTCGTGAATCCTACGTATTCAGTTCTTCCTCTGGTGACTTAATCCCCTGCCACGGGCCAGGCACAGTCAAGTTCCTAAGCTCATGCTAGCGTGGCCCCTAGTCCCTGGCACACACCGTTTCACACCTGCCCCTGCGGTGGATGGGAGATGGGCAGGCAGAGTGCTGCAGCTGGCATTTCGAGGACCAGGGCTGTGGCTGCTCTTCAGCCCTGTGGGGCGGCCCAGTGCTTCTCGGCGGTAGTGCTGAGCTCCTAAGGCCTTGGTGTAGCTCATCCCAGCAGCTGGGCCCCGGGAGCCCGGCTCGGCACCTGTCCTCCTGCACCTCTCTAGAGGTGTTTGGGGCATAGTGTGGGAGAGGCGGAGGCGGGGGTGTTTTGCACAGCTGCCTGGGGCGCAGTCAGGCCGGACAGAGGGGGCGGGCGGAGCGTCCAGGGAACGTGCGTCCTCAGCCCTCACCTGGCCCCCAGGAGCGATGGCGGGTGAACGCCGAGCAGTCCCGGGCCGAGTCCACACAGCGTGCTCTAGAAGAGCAGAGGAAGGTCATGGTCCAACAGATCTCCCTGGAGCGGGAGGAGCTGGAGAAGGCCAAGGTGAGTGCAGCCACGCCGGGTACAGCGGTGACCCCTGCCACAAGCCTAAGGACACTCACCCCGTGTCCCGGCCCCCTCGTCCCAGAGCGCCTTGCTGGAGGAGCAGAAGTCCGTCATGCACAAGTGTGGGGAGGAGCGGCGGCGCCTCGCGGCCGAGTGGGCCGAGTTCTATGCCCAGCAGAAGCTGAGTAAGGAGCGGGCCGAGCGTGAGGCGGAGAGGGCGCTGCAGGCGGGCGCCCAGCGGGAGGGCACCCTCGTCAGCCTGGCCAAGGTAGGACCGCGAACCTCCAGGGCAGCCGGGAGCTCAGCAGCCCTGCCCTGTCCTTCCCCGGGCCTCACTGCTCCTCCCTAGGGATGCATTCGTCTAGCAGAGAGCCTGGAGATAACAGGAGCGTAGAAATGAAAACAAGTCATGTAATAGTAACTTCCTTTGATTGTCCTACATGCTTTATACACGTTCTCGCATTCAGTCGTCATCACGTTCCCCTGACTTAGATATTCTAGAAGCGAGGAGGCTGGGGTTCAGATGAGTTGAGGCCCGGGGTGAGAGGCAGCCCCGAGGCTTGGCCCCAGACCTTTCTGACCCGTCCTGGGAGCCCTTGCCCCACCGCCTCCCCCAGAGTCAGGGTGGATCAGAGCCACAGAAAGGAGGGGGGTGGGGGCAGTTTGCTCCGGAGGGGGCAACGCAGCCAAGGCCTTGCGGTCTCCAGGAGCAAGCAGAGCTCAAGATCAGGGCCAGCGAGCTCCGCGCCAAGGAAGATCAGCTGGCGGCCGAGAGGGAGGCCCTGGAGCGGGAGCGCCAGGAGCTGAGGCTGGAGAAGGAGAGGGTCAGCGCCGCTGCCCTGCGCACCAGGCTCCGCGCCGAGGAGGTGGAGAGCATGAGCCAGGTGCCTGGCGGCCGGGCTCCGGGGGGTGTGCCTGCGCAGCCCCCCACAGCCCCGGCCGCTGACCCCGCGGCCTCCCCTCAGGTGGCCTCGGAGAAGCTGGAGGAGGGGCAGCGGGCACTGCGCGAGGCCCGGCAGGTGCAGCAGGAGCAACAGGCTCGGCTACAGCTCGTCCAGGAGCAGCATGAGCGGCTGCGGCAGCAGGAGCAGCGCATGCACCAGGCAAGCCGCCCCCCCCCTCCGGCTCCAGCCCGCCCCTCCGCCCCCTCCCCCTCCCGCCCTCACAGCCACGTCCTTCTCTCTCCGGGGGTCGGTCGGGGACAGGAGCATCTGAGTCTGGCCCAGCAGAGGCTGCGGCTGGACCACGTCCGGCAGGACCTGCCTTCCACCCCCGCGACGCTGCTCTCCAGGACCCAGGGCCCGGCAGCCTCCTGCCTGAGTGGTGAGTGGCTTCCCAAGGATGGGATGCGGGCTGGGCCGGCCGCGGCAGTGGCTGCCCTCCACTGGAGGTCGGGGCCTGTTAAAGTCCTCTCGCCAGTCCCTGGTTACACAAGCAACACGTTTGTTAGGGAAAACTAAGAGATAAGAGAGAGGAAAGCTGCTTTGTAAAAAGTTACTCTGGACTTCATTCTTTAACATTTTGGGGCATAGCGTTCTACACTGTGTGTATGTTTTTGGGGGGGGTTCTTTTCTGTGTGTATGTTTAAAAAAAAAATCAAGATCATCTCAGTTTTCTACCTCGATTTCTTTCATTCAGAAACATGCACATGCAACATGTTTTCCTATCAGTAATTAAACATTTAACCATAATTCTTTTTTTTTTTTAAGATTTTATTTATTCATTTGACAGAGATCACAAGTAGGCAGAGAGTCGGGCAGAGAGAGAGAGAGGGAAGCAGGCTCCCTGCTGAGCGGAGCCCGATGCGGGACTCAATGCCAGGACCCTGGGATCATGACCTGAGCAGAAGGCAGAGGCTTTTTTTTTTTTAATATATTTATTTTTTATTTTTTTATTTTTTAAGATTTTATTTATTTATTTGACAAAGAGAGATCACAGGTAGGCAGAGAGGCAGGCAGAGAGAGAGGAAGAGAAGCAGGCTTCCCGCTGAGCAGAGAGCCTGATGCAATGCAGGGCTTGATCCCAGGACACTGGGATCATGACCTGAGCCAAAGACAGAGGCTTTAACCCACTGAGCCACCCAGGCACCCCAGAAGGCAGAGGCTTTAACCCACTGAGCCACCCAGGCACCTGACATTTGACCATAATTCTTAATCAGCATCATTGTCTGTTATGTTCCATGTTTCTATTGATTCCCTACTGAATCAGTATTTTTGTCACTAAGATCAACACCTCAGTGGAAGCGTTTGTGTGTGTGTGTGTATATATATATATATATATCTACACCTTTGCCTGATTATTTCCCATGAGTAAATTCCTAGAATTGGATTTGCCAGGTAAGATCCCATGAGCATCTTCCTTTTTTTTTTTTTTTTTAAACGATTTTATTTATCCATTTGACAGAGAAAGACACAGAGAGGGAACACAAGCAGAGGGAGTGGGAGAGGGGGAAGCAGGCTTCCCGCCGAGTAGGGAGCCTGATGCGGGGCTCAATCCTACTACTCTGGGATCATGACCTGAGCTTCAGGCAGACACTTAACAACTAAGCCACCCAGGCATGAGCATTTTCAAAGGCTTTTGAGAGTCGGTGGAAGTGCCCAGAAGGTTAGCCCGGCTGCTGCCACCACAATGGTGAAAGGCCCCAGGAATCAAGCTGTGGCTGTTCTGCTGTCCCCCCTATGCTGCCGCCCCTGACCTCTTCCTCCGCCCCTGACCTTTGCAGCCATTGTGGCTCCTGCTCCCACCATGCCCCAGTGCAGCCAGCCCCCTGCCAGCCTGGGCCCCTCGCACCTCCACGCCAAGCTGGTGCTGCTGAGGCACACTGCTGAGCAGGTGAGTGTCCTGAGCAGCAGGCGGCCCCAGCCTGAGCCGCCCACTGCCCCCTGGGGCCCAGGGCTCCTCTCTTCCCACTGGTGGGAGGCAGGAAGGAGCCCACTCTGGATCCAGGGAGGGCCGAGCACCCCCTACCCCGGAATAATGGGCAGACTGCCCACTGAGCATGTCTAAGACGCGTGCTCCAGGCCTGGTTCTGTGGGAAGCAACCTGCATGCATCATCTTGGTTGAGCCTCCCAGTAACTCTGTGATCAGAATGATAGGAGAGGTCACTTACGGAGCATTCCCTGGGTGCCGGGCTCCGTGCTGAAAGCTGTTTATGCAGTACGAGCCTCTACCTGCCTCCCCCCCGGCCCCAGTCCTACAGGCGGGTGATGTTATTATCCCCGGTTTAGAGACAGGCTTACAGAGGTGAAGTCATGCACTGACAAGGGGCCTCAACGTGGCTGTGTCTCACTTCCGTGCCCCCACCACCCCCACTGCATCCCAGAGCCAGGGAGCAAGTGGAGAGAGGGGCCCCGAGTGACAGCTGCCTCCACCTTGCCCTCAGTCCTGTGAGCCAGCATCCCTGTTCCCAGAAGTGGGTGCAGGAGGTATCCGGGGGAGGGGGGGCACTGCTCACCCAGCTCTGCCTTTCAGGACCGTGACTTCTTGGAGAATGAGCAGTTCTTCCTGGAGACCCTGAAGAAAGCCTCCTACAATATGACATCCCATTCAGCCTGAAGGGTGCCGCTGGCTGCTCAGTGGAGGCCTCCAACCCTGGAAAGCTCTCCCCCAACAGTCGCCCTGGCTGCCAGCTCTGAGGAGGGAGCGCCCAGGGCCTGATTACAGCTCCTCCTGGGGACAGGGTGCGAGCACATCCTCTCTGCACACTCCAGCCTCTAGGGCCTGAGGACCTGTGGCCTCTGGGGAGATGTGATGCCGAGGTTGCCCCATGACCCAGCCAGCCACAGCCTCGGTTCTCCTCTGCCGGGCCTCCAGCTCAGATCCAAGGGCTCATTGGGCTCTGGGGGCCCCTCCCGTCCTCAGCAGGCAGGTGGCTGGGGGATGTTTTCTCCTGGGCCTCTTCTGAGGCAGGGGAGTGTTTTTGAGAGACACCACGGGCAGGCTCCTGGCCTCCCTGTCTGAGAGGTCAACTGAGACAGCACGGACTTGCCTCCCTAACTGGGACATAGAGTCAGAGCACATGTTTTGAGGCGCCTTCTATCCTCCTGACCGAGGAGGCAAGTGGGGGCACAGAGGGGGCAGGGAGGGCGTGTGCCCAGCCAGGTTTTACCTTGCAGTTTTGTGCTCTCAGGTTGGCTGGCAGAAAATCCCCACCTCCTTCCCAGCTGCCTGACTCACTGACCAGCCCTCACAAACTCTGGCCTGTTGCTTCTTGTAACTAGGGCTTCCCAGAGGCAGGGCTGGGTGTGACAGTGGGGTATGGTGAGGGACCAGTAGAAAGGCCTCTCTCTCCTGTCCACCTGCTACGAAGCCAGAGCAGCTGGGGGCAAAGACAAGGGAGCCCCTGCCGCAGCTGGGGTTGGGGGTAGAGAGCCCTGGGGACCCCCACGGGGCCTTACCCAGACTGCTGCCCCTTGGGAGGGCGCCTTTGCCCTTCTCCCTGCAGGGGCGCCGGGAGAGGAGTGGCGGCCTGGCAGTTGTC
This sequence comes from Eira barbara, assembly GCA_020311275.1. NCBI lineage: Eukaryota > Metazoa > Chordata > Mammalia > Carnivora > Mustelidae > Eira > Eira barbara. The sequence continues at coordinate 5,344,718 of JAHRIG010000102.1, forward strand.
TCAGCAAACTCGAGGATGGATGGACTCCACTAACAGAACCACGGTCACTCCTGAAGCGGCTTCCCTCGACCAGCGACTGGTTGCCTTCCCCTGGAGGACAAAGGGCAGAGGAGGACAAGGCTGAGGGGTACCAGCAGGCCGCGTTTGTCTCTCTGCTCCTTCAGAACAGCTTTCAGAAGGATCTTCATTTACCAGCAATTTCCAGCTTTCGTCTTGGACCCATTAAATTGGTGTATTCTTAGCAACTGGATTGTTAGAACTTGCCGGGACTCCTGAGAGTTTATGCTTATTTCTTAGACGGGTTCCCCTGTAGCACCGTTAGTGCTGTGCTGGTGCCGGGACTTTCTGGAATCACTGCACTGACTTCTGTCCTACCTCACACATGAAGGGACAGAGGCTCGGGGAGATTAAATCGGCTGCCCAAGGTGACAGCAAATAGCAGGGCCTCTTCTGGGGGGCAGATTCCAAAGCCCCAGGGTCTCAGCCACCTCATTCCACTGCCTCCTTCCAGAAGACCATGCTGCACACCAAGCTCTTGTGGGGTACGAGATCTCCAAGATGCTGCTCGGGGCGGTGCCTCCACTGGAAGGGAAGCATCAGTGTCCCCGTAGAAACGTCAGGAAGCTGGGAATTCAGCTTGGTCTCCTCACAGACACCTAGAGGAGTTGCCCCTGTGTGAAGAGCTGTAGGGCTGTAAGCATGGGCACAGCCTGGCAGGAGCTGGCATTGACTTAGTCCCCCGACAGAGGGGACACCCGGCAAGGAGACCCACAGGGGTGGGCTTGGCCTTCAAGACAAAGAGAAATGAGTGTAGAATTAGGAATCCAGTCTGTATGGCCTCGTTTACCTTCAGGGCAGTGGGTAAGCACTCACTCTTAAACGGTGAGCCTCTCTTTGCGCTTTAGAAACTGTATCCAGGCTGTGGACACACTGGAGGGGGCAGGTCAGAAGGCTGCTTGCAGGGGTGCTGGGGAGACTGAGGACAGCACTACTGGGGATGGCAGTCAGGCGTCCTGGAAACGTGATTCCACAGGACCTGATGTCTAGCATGGAGGGTCAGGAAGGAAGGGGTGTGGAGGAGGACCCCCAGATTTCTGGCTTGGACAACTGGGTGGTGTCACTGGATGAAACAGCCAAGTAGAGACGGGTCACCGCCCTTTGGTTGTAATACTTAGTGCCTCTGACTGCTCCGTATCCCTGCCCCTGGCGTTAAGGTGTGGGAGGTAGCTTGCTTCTCTCCTTCCATCAACTTTTACCCCACCCCACAGACTAGAGGGCTACGCAGCTGTGTGTCTGCCGGTCCTTCTCCCTTCAAAATTATGAACAGCACAAGGTCATAACATGCTTAATCCATTTTGCTGTAGAGATAAGTACCGGTGTTAAGTGACAATGAGAAAAGACACGAGGGGCGGGGGGTAGGGGCACTCCTTCCGCTTCAAGAGCCATCCGTGCTCGTTATTTGCTTCCATTGATACGTGTGGAAATCCGTGTTCAACTTTCAAACAGTTCAGTTCCAAGCGAGCCCATTCTTGGAGCGTCCTAGGACACAAGACGCCGCGGTGCGAGGGCCGGCGCGCCGCTTGCCTCGGTGCCCAGAGGCCCTCGGTGCCCTCTGCAGAAGGGCGGGCTGCGGTGTGTGCCGCCTCATGGCGGCAGGCCGCGGCTAGGGGCCCGGACTGCCCGCAGCTCCGCCCCGCCGGCTACCGGGCACTTCCGGAGCTCGCCGCCGTCGCCCGACTGGGGGAAGCAGCTCGAGCCTTTTGGGAAGAGGAATCCGGAGCCCCGGCGGCGGCGTGGCTCGCAGGACGCGGGGCCGGGCGGGGCGCTCAGGCGCCGCTCCGGCCACCTCTGCGGGGTCCTAGGCGGCGGCGGCGGCGGCGGGCTGTCTTGGGGGAAGATGGCGGCGCCCTGGTGGCGAGCCGCGCTGTTTGGAAGTCAGAGGTGGCGGGGCTTCAGCACCTCGGGTGAGGGGTCTGAGGTGGGGGGGCTCGTGGAGGTCCCCGTGTACCCCGAGCCCCGGGGCTCGAGCCAGCGCCCGCGCCTAGCCTCACGTCCCGCTGTCTGCCCGCAGCCGCCCTGAGCCGCCGGACCGCCCCTCTAGGGCCGATGCCCAACGAGGACATCGATGTGAGCAACCTGGAGCGGCTGGAGAAATACCGCAGCTTCGACCGCTACCGGCGCCGGGCGGAGCAGGAGGCGAGGAACCCGCACTGGTGGCGGACCTACCGGGAATACTTCGGGGAGGAGTCAGGTGCGGGGCGACCGGAGCAGGCGCTGTGAGCGCCGGCCTCGCGTCTTGGGGGTCTGGGGAGCCGCGGGCGTCCTCCCCGAGCACTAGCGGAGGGGGTCTGTCAGCGCCCACGTGCGCACCTTGGGCGGTTTAGTCCCAGCAAGATTTTTCACACCTTTTGATTCCTTTGTTTGGAAGATTCCCTTACCCCGCTGTTAAGAGTTCCACCATACTATACTCCTAAAATCCTTCTCAGATTTCTTCCCCCGCCCCAAACTCCGTGTTAGAACGTTCTTCTGTGGTCGTAAAATACTGTGTGTAGCCCTGGCCACACTCCATCCTGACTTTCTTTTCACTGTTTCTCTCCCCACATTGGGATCCCTGAGGACAGGGATCTTGCCTGACGTGACCACTATTTGGTCCTTGCCCCCGCACAGTGCTCGGCACATCGGTGTGCAGTTCTTTCCTGAATGAAATTGAAAGCTCTGGGCAAAATGACTTGGGGGTCCTGCCCTTGAGCAACCTACTTCCTGAGCACATCCTTTTGGAAGGCATTTAGGGAGGCAGTTTTATGATGGTCGAGGACACACGGGTGGAATACACATAGCCTGATTTATTTATTTTTTTATTTTTTAAAATTTATTTGACAGATCACAAGCAGGCAGAGAGGCAGGCAGAGAGAGAGGAGGAAGCAGGCTCCCCGCTGAGCAGAGAGCCCGACGCAGGGCCCTGGGATCGTGACCTGGGCCGAAGGCAGAGGCTTAACCCACTGAGCCACCCAGGCGCCCCACATAGCCTGATTTAAACCCAGGTCAGCTTCTTAGGAGTCGATGCTGGCAGGCCAGGTCCAGGGACCTAGAGAAGGATCCCTGATGCACGACCGGTAAGAATCAAACTCCAGGCAGCAGAAGGTGAAAGCAGAGTTTCTGGAAGGTATAGAAAGAGTGCAGGTACAGACAGTGTGTCTGGGAGATTCAGAAAGGAAAGGAGGGAGTCTCTTCTTTGCTTGGGGCCTGGGGGTTTTTATTGAGGATGGTGGTCTGGTGCATATGTCCTCTCAGGGATCCGGGAACCAGTTAGAACGAAGATAAGGGCCCAAGAGTTATTCCTTGGAGCCAGGGAATCTTGGCATTGAGATATGTAGAGCTGGTTGTCTGGAACACGCATACTGTGGCTCCATGCGGTTATTCTTACCCGCTCCTTCCTTAGATGTTAGCTATTCTAAAGACATCATTAATTCCTCGTTCCTTACAAGAGGCATCCATAAAGTGGGGGTGTGAGTCCTAGCAAAAAGAGGAGCAGGTAGGGGTGTGTGGCTGGCTCAGTTGGTAGTACACGTACCTCTTGATTTCGGGGTTGTGAGTTCAAGCCCCATGTTGGCACAGAGTCTACTTAAAAAAAAAAGAAAAAGCAGGAAAAGGAGCAAAAAGCATATTTTTATGGAGTCTTTCATTTTCCCTACCTCAGAGTGACTTGCCTGAGCTTCAGTTTCCTTAGTGTAAAATAAAATAACTGTCACAAAATTGTTACATTAAAGGTCGCAGTCAGGGGGCGCCTGGGTGGCTTAGTCTTTAAACGTCTGCCCTTGACTCAGGTCATGATCCCCGAGTCTTGGGATCGAGCCCCGCATCCGGCTCCCTGCTTGGAGGAAGCCATTCCTCCCTCTTCCATTCCCCCTGCTCATGTTCCCTCTCTCACTCTCTCTTTCTGTAAATAAATAAAACCTTAAAAAAAAAAAAAGGCTGCGGTCCATTGGATTTTTTTAGACAAATCCATCTTTAATCAGGGTTCAATGCATCTTATTGTTGCTGTCTAACATAAACAGAAAAAGTATTGGATCAAAAGTTGTCTTGGGGAGCGCCTGGGTGGCTCAGTGGGTTGGAGCCTCTGCCTTCGGCTCGGGTCATGATCCTAGGGTCCTGGGATCGAGCCCCACATCGGGCTCTCTGCTCAGTGGGGAGCCTGCTTCCTCCTCTCTCTCTGCCTGCCTCTCTGCCTACTTGTGATCTCCGTCTGTCAAATAAATAAATAAAATCTTAAAAAAAAAAATTTTTTTTTTTAAGTCGTCTTGGGCCTTGTTACTCAAAGTGTGTTCTGAGACTAGCAGCACAGACTTTACCTAGGAGCTTGTTAGGAATGCAAAATCTCAGGCCCTACGCTGACCTGTTGATTCAGAATCTGAATTTTAACAAATTTCCCAGGTGACTTGTATGGTGAGTCCGTTAAAGTATGAGAGAGCTTCTTTAAGTATTTTTTTTTAAGGTTTTATTTCTTTATTTGACAGAGAGAGAAATCATAAGTAAGCAGAGAGGCAGGCCGAGAGAGAGGGGGAAGCAGGCTCCCTGCTGAGCAGAGAGCCCGATGCGGGGCTCGATCCCAGGACCCTGAGACCATGACCTGAGCCGAAGGCAGAGGCTTGAGCCACCCAGGCGTCCCTGCTTCTTTTAAGTCTTTATACCTTCAGCTAATTCTGCCACGGACTCAGGTTGATGTCCGTGGCCAGGTGTGAACAGGCTTAAAGGTCATCCCCACCATAATTGAGATGATCATCCATCCACCTGTATAACCCATAACCTAGACAGTGTGACCTGGTTTAGGGATCAGAAAATGCAGTCTCAAGTCTAACCCAGTTGGCTTAGCAGGTGGACCCTGCTCGGGTCTGTGAAGCAGACTGCGCAGTATGATTTAGTCTTGTGAATTAAAGAGTAGCTTTACCAGCAGACCTTGGGCCAGTGAGAGGACTAAGTAGGACTGGCAGCTTCACTGAGACTTGATCCCACTTTCTCCAACATATCTTCCCTCCCCAGATCCCAAAGACAAGATTGACATTGGGCTGCCCCCACCCAAGGTCTGCCGGACCCAACAGCTGTTGGAGCGGAAACGGGTCCTCCGAGAGCTGCGAGCCAACTCAGAGGAGGAGCGAGCTGCCCGTCTCCGCACAGGTAAGCCCTCCCAAGGGAGGGGCCCCACCATGTCCCTGCCCCCACCGGGCATCCTAACGAGCATCATTCCTTACAGCACGCATCCCACTGGACGCTGTGCGGGCCGAGTGGGAGAAGACCTGTGGCCCCTACCACAAGCAGCGTCTGGCTGAGTACTATGGCCTCTATCGAGACCTGTTCCACGGTGCCACCTTTGTGCCCCGAGTCCCCCTGCATGTGGCCTATGCCGTGGGTGAGGACGACTTGATGCCTGTATACCTCGGCAATGAGGTCACGCCCACGGAGGTAACTGCTCTCTCGTCCCCCTCCCCGCACTGTGTGTACAGACACGTCTCACCATGGGACCACAGACAGCTCCTTTTTGAAAGCACTGACAGGTGGTTTTTATGGTGGTTAAGGGCATAAGTGTGGTACCTGTGTAGGCCGGTTTGGGGTTCTGTTCTCTGTCTCCCCCTTTTGGTTTCCTGGTAAACAGCACCATGGTGATTACGAAGGAAGGAATATAAGATGAAAAGAAGCGCCATCTTGGCGTGCTCCTGCCACTAGCCCCTGCCCATTGATGTGCGGGCCACCTTGTGGTTCAAATGGAGCGCTGGCCAGGCAACTGTGTGGGTTCCTTCTATGCACTTCTCTTTGCTGACCTGCCCTCTCAAAAGACCATCAAGGGCGTTTGGATCAGAGTGGGCTCTCCCTTCTCCAAAGCTCCCTCAGATTCCTGCCCTCCAGAAGGTTGGTTTACAGCAGCTTGTCTGTCCCTGGTGGGGGTGACACCGTCCCTGTTTTCTCCCCATCAGGCTGCCCAGGCCCCGGAGGTGACCTATGAGGCAGATAAGGGCTCCATGTGGACACTGCTGCTCACCAACTTGGGTAGGTGTCTGGGGCTCGCCAGGCCGCTGCCTCCCTCACCTCCCAGGAGCCAGGACTTTGGGGAGCTTGGGGCGGGGCCAGGGCCAAGGGCAGCAGGGCTCGGCAGTGAGTGGGATCTCTTTGTGTGCAGACGGACACCTGCTGGAGCCAGATGCCGAATATGTCCACTGGCTGGTGTGAGTACCTGGGCGGGGGGGAAGGGGTCAGAGACGTGCGAGGAGGTGCTGACGTGCTGGAAAGAGCTGCACCTGAATGTCAGTCTGGGCTCCACCGGGGACTGGAGGTGGGATTTTGGATTAAACCTCCACCCCATCCCCGCCACCCCCGGGTGGCGGCCCTCACTGCTGCTTCCAGATGCTGTCAAGAGTGGTGTAATCCACTGGCTGAAGACAGGTCCGGAAGAAAAAGCAGGCAGTAGGCCTTGGCTGTTCTCACAGGCCTCTTGTCTCCCTGAACTCATTTCCTCATCTGGAAATCTAGGGCGATGCCACCCCATGCCTTAGCCACTTCTGGGTGATTGGGGCCTGTGACTAGGAGACTGGTTTCTTTTTTTTTTTTTTTTTTTTTTTAATTTATTTCTATGTCATAGAGAGAGAGCACAAGCAGGCAGAATGGCAGGCAGAGACAGAGAGAGAAGCAGGCTCCCTGCTGTACAAGGAGCCTGGGATCATGACCTGAGCTGAAGGCAGCGGCTTAACCAACTGAGCCCACACAGGTGTCCCTGGGAGACTGGTTTCTATCATTTTTAGTCAACTGCAGTTACCGGTCTGAGCAGAGGGACCCTCTGGAGAGTTCTGTGTGGGGCAGGTCAGTGGCCATCATGGTGTCATGATGGGCAGACGCTCCCTGACAAACCCCAGAGCCTCCAGGAAACAGAGATGCAGCCCAGAGTCGGTGTGACTCTCCAGCCGGCCCCACTGGCTCCCTGCGGCTAGTAAACCCTCTGCTAGACCTCACTCTCTCCCTGACCATCTCTAGGAACCCGTCCCCAGCCTCTGAGCCCCTCCTGTTCCCTTCACAAGTTTGGAATCTATCCAGGGGGTCCCAGAGCTGGGCCTCCTACTTGACTGTCAGATGAAGATCATTTAGGGTTTGTCCTCCCAGGAAGTGGCATCGTCTCTAGGGAACACGCGGATGGAAATCTCCCGCTGCCACCTCCCTTGATAACTCATGGATACTTTTCCTCCCGACAGAACCAATATCCCAGGCAACAGCGTGGCTGAAGGACAGGAGACTTGTCCGTACCTGCCCCCCTTCCCTGCCCGCGGCTCTGGCTTCCACCGCTTCGCCTTCCTGCTCTTCAAGCAGGATAAGCCAATTGACTTCTCTGGGGACACCCGGCCCTCACCCTGGTAATCTCCCCCTTCCCACCCCCTAAATACATTCTATCCCCTCTCGGGCCACCTTCCCAAGGAATGGTCTGTCCTGCTGGGTTCTCTGTCTCTTAACTTGGGCTTGAGCTGGGCAGCAGGGTAGTTGTGCTAGGCAGATCCTAAGGGGCTTCTCAGGGTTCCCTGTGGGGCTGCAGGAGGGGTGTGGGGCTCTGAGGCCCCGTTCCCTACCCTTAAATGCTCCCCATCTTCTTATAGCTACCAGCTTGCCCAGCGGACCTTCCATACTTTTGATTTCTACAAGAAGCACCAGGAAGCCATAACACCAGCTGGCCTGGCCTTTTTCCAGTGCCGCTGGGATGATTCGGTCACCCACATCTTCCACCAGCTTCTGGGTAAGGCCAGAGTGGGCTGGGGGTGGGGCGGGGACAGCCGGCCTGAGCTGACAGGCCTCTCCTGACCTGCCAGGGAGAAGTGCCACTGGCAGGCACACCACTCCTTGGGTGGGCGGGCCGGGCAGTCGCAGGCTAACAGACAACGGAAAGGGGCTCAGTCCAGCGTCAGTCCACATCCGTACCCCCTCTTCCTACAGACATGCGGGAGCCCGTGTTTGAGTTCGTGCGGCCACCCCCTTACCACCCCAAGCAGAAGCGCTTCCCCCACCGGCAGCCCCTGCGCTACCTGGACCGGTACAGGGACAGTCACGAACCCACCTATGGCATCTACTAAGTGGCCGGACTGCCACCCACCTCAGAAAGCAGACTGCTGGGCCGGGCTGTGGGCTTCTAGGCCCTGCCTGAGGCAGCCCCTTTGTGGCCCTCCCAGCAGGGCCAGGGTTTGGGAATGAAAAGAGCTCTCCAGGAGTGGTGGCAGGGGTGGGACATGCAAATAAAGATGATTTTTGCTGTAGCTGGTCTGGGTCTGTGTTGTGGGAGCGCTCCAACCCCACGATGGCTCTGTAATCCTCCGTGGATGGAAAGAGAACTGCCTCCCGCCTCAGGAGGTGAGCCCCTCAACTCTGCCTCTGAAGGGCGTCGGGCCCTGAGATCAGGTGGCTGGAGAGGGGTCCAGAAGAAAGGCAGTGGGGCTTCAGAGCTCTTGAAAGAGATTTGCCAGCCCTGAGCATTGGCTCCTTGCTGGATATTCACAGCATGGTTGGTGGCAGGCTCCCGGTGACAGGCTGGGGTGCTCTGAATGAGCAGCAGGTGTGAGAGCTCTGGGCACACCCAGAAGCCCCTGTACCCTTCTGTGTGGTTAGAGTGTTTTTCCTCCTCTCTCTAAGTAGCCAGTCAGGAGGAGACCTACCTTCCCCGTGTTACAACACAAGATGGAGTGCTGCATTGCAGCGAGAGGGAACCCTGCCTCAAAATTAGGCCAGGTTGGTTAGAAAAACAAGAATTAATCCACCGTCAACTCCCTGTGGCCCCGCACACTGCCCCAGGGCAGGTGGGTTAGACCCAGAACCCCTCTCCTCTGCTAATCCTCTATAAAAAGTGACGTTCCAGGGACGCCTGGGTGGCTCAGTTGGTTAAGCGGCTGCCTTCGGCTCGGGTCATGATCCCAGCGTCCTGGGATCGAGTTCCGCATCGGGCTCCTTGCTCGGCGGGGAGCCTGCTTCTCCCTCTGCCTCTGCCTGCCACTCTGTCTGCCTGTGCTCGCTCTCTCTCTCTCTCTCTGACAAATAAATAAAATCTTTAAAAAAAAAAAAAAGTGAGGTTCCAGGGGCGTCTGGGCGGGTCAGGTCATGATCCTGGGGTCCTGGAATCAAGCCCTGCATTGGGCTCCCTGTTGAGTGGGGAGTCTGCTTCTCCCTCTCCCTCTGACATACCCCCACCCCTTGTGTGCTCACTCTCTGCTCTCTCTTTCCTTCAAATAAAATCTTTAAATTAAAAAAAGGGCGCCTGGGTGGCTCAGTGGGTTAAAGCCTCTGCCTTCCTCTCAGTTCATGATCCCGGGGTCCTGGGATCGAGCCCCACATCGAGCTCTCTGCTCAGCGGGGAGCCTGCTTCCACCTCTCTCTCTCTGCCTGCCTCTCTGCCTACTTGTGATCTCTGTCTGTCAAGTAAATAAATAAAATCTTTAAATAAATAAATAAATAAGTAAAAGAAAAGTGAGGTCCCAGAAGAACTCCCACCTGCAAACAAGGAACTCCCCAGCAGGGGGCCCACACGGAGAGTGGATTCCAAGAGTAGTTGAACTGTGGGGGGTGTGAAAAAAACACTCGATTGGTCTCTGTGTTGGTGACCAGAAATTTCCACCTCACTGTTTACTTTAAAAGCACCAAGGTTTGGCGTAGCTTAGAGAAAGGAGACACCCCAATCTGGCAGATGGCTGAACCAGCACAAGGAAAAGGGCCGCGGAGCACTTCCTGGCGGGAGAGCCGGCCAAGGAGCTCAGCCCTGTGTCCAGTGCTCTCACGGACGGGCGCGACCTCGTGCAGTCTCCTTTCATCGCCCGAACTGCCGGGAAGTAGCTGCTGTTGTCCAGGTTTCCAGATGGGGGGCCCAGAGGGGTTGCGTGGGGGACTTCAGCCAGGAAGAGGCTCCGAAGCCCAACGGGGTTCCCAAAGTTTCTGGTCCCTGGAGGCGGGGACCGCTCCCCTACACAGGAGCTGCTTAGAGAATTTGGGGGAAAGGGTGGGGCTCCCAGGGTGGGACCACTGACAGGCGGACCCCAACTCCCACCCTGGGGCGGCGTGAGGCAGCAAGGGTGGCTCGGAGCCGGGACGAACGGAAGAAAGTGGGAGCCGCGAGGGCCCAGGTGCCCGTGGTAGGGGAGGCAACAGCCGCTCCGCTCCAGCTAGACGGGCCCTGGCTCCTCCCGCCGGCTTTCTGCAGGACCCGCGCCCCGCCGGCCCCGCCCCTCGCCGCCCCGCCCCTCGCCGCCCCGCCCCTCGCCGCCCCGCCCCTCGCCGCCCCGCCCCTCGCCGCCCCGCCCCTCGCCGCCCCGCCCCTCGCCGCCCCGCCCCTCGCCGCCCCGCCCCTCGCCGCCCCGCCCCTCGCCGCCCCGCC